>JASDQU010503206.1:90243-103512 GCA_032191745.1 Picea mariana
TAGAAGTCTTATATGTCCATGTGTGTGAAGGACATGGAAAAAGTGCAAGCAATAAGCTAGCATGATGGATACTTATCTATGTTTAATCTTGCTTGAGTGCATGGGTTAATGCATTGTGGAGCTTCCTAATATGAAGCCTGATATTAATACCAGTTAGGTATGAATGATATTAAACCTACAGGTGTTGCACATGTATGATGTAATTTAACAAAACTAGAATATGTATGGATACATAATTTGGGTACATGACAAAGATGCATGTTCATATTCCTTATGGGATATTTGGTAAATTGCAGAAGCTAACTCAAGGTTGAGGCCATCACAAATAATGATGGATATGAAATGAGGAAGTTGCATGTTGAAGGAGTTCCCTATGGTGGAACTGTGTGAAGACTCTGTCAGGAAAATAAATTCACAA
The DNA here is from genome assembly GCA_032191745.1 of Picea mariana. NCBI lineage: Eukaryota > Viridiplantae > Streptophyta > Pinopsida > Pinales > Pinaceae > Picea > Picea mariana. Next base: position 90,662 of record JASDQU010503206.1, read on the forward strand.
CCTTAATGACTGCTGAGAATTAAGCAGTGAGCCACAAGCTTATATATGTATATATATATACTAGAATCCTGTATTACATTTTGAAAGAAAAAAACATCATATAAGAAATAGAAGACTAATAAATGAATATTCACCATTCTGATAAATGAATGGTAATGTGCAGGATGCACAGGTTCGTGACCCATTATGAACAAAAAGGTTTGCTATTAAAGCATGATGTTGTATTCCAAAAAGAATAGGGTGAGGCATAACCAAGTGATTCGGATTTATGTAGGAACACAATGAAATACAGAAATACACATAAATGCAGAGATGTAGCGGAAATAAGACTTCATTTCATTAATAACAAATGACTGAAATATGCTTACAGATAGAATGGAAATAAACTAGCTAGGGCGCTGGTAGCTTATCTCTGAGAAGAGATGAGGCTGCTACTTGCATCCGTGAGAAGATGATTGCAATGAGGCTCTGAAGGCCCTTTTACAATAAACGAGAATGCCAAAAGTCCTAGAAATCCAAAAACCTAACCCTAGGAGATGAAGCGCCAAAATTCATGTGGGCCCCATTTGGGTAAGTGAGTACATCAACTTCCCGGGGTCGTAACTTTTGCATACGATCTTCGTTTTAGGCGTGTGATAGCTCGTTGGAAAGGTATTGTCAAGGAGATTCATTTTGGGGGATCAATCATGCCTTCATCTATCATTGAGAACCTCAATCTCGAAAAACCTTCATTTGGACCCTCAAAATGGCCCCTAAAGTTAAAACCTACTAAAAATAGTAAATTGCCAAAATGGCCAGAAAACTGTTTTGAGCCATTTGGAAAAGGTGAGTGGCCACCGATATCCACCTGAATCACCAAGGTTTCTCAAGGAAAAGAGAGGGAAGATCCCAACAGGGAGTAAATTGCAAAAGCAGAGNAATTCATGTGGGCCCCATTTGGGTAAGTGAGTACATCAACTTCCCGGGGTCGTAACTTTTGCATACGATCTCCGTTTTAGGCGTGTGATAGCTCGCTGGAAAGGTATTGTCGAGGAGATTCATTTTGGGGGCTCAATCATGCCTTCGTCTATCATTGAGAACCTCTATCTCAAAAAAACCTTCATTTGGACCCTCAAGATGGCCCCAGAAGTTAAAACCTGCTAAAAATAGTAAATTGCCAAAATGGCTAGAAAATTGCTTTGAGCCATTTGGAAAAGATGGGTGGCCACCGATATCCACCTGGATCACTAAACCCCATGCAAATAACTTAATAAGTGTTCATAACTTAATAAATTTTCATAACTTTTTGGCTTATGAAAATAATAATGAACTTTAAATTTAAATATAGAAATGATATACTAAAGAATTTTGTAAATATTAATTTTTTCACGCACACATGTTCATGTCTCTATTTCTTACATAATCTATAACATAATTATTGATTTCAAATTGATCTTATGTGCATTTATTGGATATTTTATAAAATAAACTTTGATAAAATTAGATATATGGAAGGAAAAGGAAAATCTATGAATTATTGGAATTACTAGGAAACAAAAATATCAATAACAAAGAAAGAGATCAATGACTACTAGTATGCCATAAATCCGTGATAAATTTTAAAATGATGATAACTAGGCTATAATTGATTTTAAAAACAGTTGGGACCAAAACTTTATTGTATATTGTTAACATTCTCAAGAATTCACAATCAAAACATATAATTTCCATGACAATCAATTTACAACCGAAACAGTTGCAATGTAATTAGTTCTTTAAAAAGGACCAAAACTCTACTCATTTGAAAATTTTGAGTAATACACTTCACAAGGTATACATATATATGCCATTGGAGTGGTTAAGCTCTAAATTTTCATTCACTATGTGTGCATCCAACTCCACTTGCTTCATAGTACCTGAGATTAATCAATGATCCAAATTATTATTAACGACATCGCAAACCGTAAGAGAGAGATAATGCAATGATCAAACTTCATTTACATTAGGAAGTGTATATATGGGTTCACCATGTATGTGAGTTATCTTGATAATAGACATGGACATGGAAAAAAGAGGTTGGGAGAGAAATGAGACATCAAACCATAATGAATACTCAAAGATAACAAAGATTTAGCAATGAAATGTTGATAACCGTAAATTATGTTACAGATTTGGTTACAAGATCAATGATGATTCAAAAACAAATATGTGGAAACATTCCACTTTACATATAATATATGATAGTGCATGTATTCATTCCAATAAATGAATTTAATGATCTCAATGAACAGATGTCGTAGTTATCTAAGATTAAATCTCCAAACTTAGGTTATCTATGTTTGGAAAAAAAATTACATGGTTGTTTAAAATTCAAAACTTAGGTAAAACCTAAGATTGAAAAATCACATTTAGTTAGCTCTCCACCAAAAGTTGTCGAATTGGTCATCCAATCACATATGTGATAAATTTAATTTAAATATTATAAAAAATAATTAATTTGTTAAGCATATGTACAACATTGGACATCAAGAAAATTATTTGTAGTGAAAGGAAAACTAATCGATGGTCAATGATTAATCTAATTCTATAGTCTTGGCCTTTGGCATGGACTAATAAATTAGTTGATTCATTATAATCATATAAAAACTAGCTTTAAGAGACAAAATTCCACTACTATAAAAATACCTAGGATTTTGAAGGTAACATTAATTTTTTAAAAAGACATCACAATCACCCAACACTAATAGTATATATCATGTGTCACTCAAACTCTCTACAAAAACCAAAATGTAGACAAATATAGTGATTGCAGGCAAAAGGTATCCATTAAGCTTTGCAAGTTTTCATTTGAAATGGTTTTTCATGTCATCCTTGATTTTTCATGCACACAAAAGGTTTTCATTTGAAATGGTTTTCATTTCATCATGACATGAAAAACATGATGAAATGGTTTTCATATCACGCATAGTGGTATGGTATAAGTACCTTTTCCTTTGCCTGGTTGTACTCTCTCTATTTGCAATATTAGCATGTTTGCCCTCTGAGATGTTCATCTTGATTGTACTGGCATGCATCTTGCACTTAGTTGGAGTCAATCTCATTTTTCCACTCATCGCTACTTCTGACGTTAAAGCATCACATGAAGCTTCATATTCTTCCCTTTCATCATTTCCCATTCACCATAGTTGAATCACAGTATTCTTCATCGATATATGTCCTAACTCCTCTCCATGGCACCTAGTTTCTGAAATCCTACCTTATATGTATTCTTCCTAATTTAAGCCCCTAGGCGTGGAACTCTAACTGATGGAACCTTGACTGGTGGAACTATGAGGGGAATGGAACCTTGACTTATGTAATTTATCCTAATTTCCTTATTTATATTTATTTTATTTCATATTTATTTCAATTTATTTTTAATATTCATTTTATTCATTTTTTTATTTATATTAATTTTCCCATGGTTTTCCAAAACCACATGGTATTGCCCATGGTTTTTCCCCATGGTTTCCATTAGAATTACTTTAGGTATTTATTTTACTTAGGGAAAAACTATTTCATTTTAGATATTTATTCTTATGTAAACACATTTTTACGTAGATAAACCATTTATGTTAAATAAACAAATCATTTGTTACCTAGTGTGTTTTGACCAAGACCTAGGGTGTAATATTTAATTTTTTTAATATATTCATTTAAATCAAATTTTATTTTTTTTCACACACACATCACACATATATATAGATTTTTTTTTATTTTTTTTTTATTCTAATAGTAATTTCATTTTTTTATTTTTACCCTCATAAACCCTAAAGTTGTACATGCCCATTATGGTTTTCCTCTTTTGATTTATTTTTAATTTCATATTTTTTATTTCCCCCTCACTTACCAAAATATAACCTAAAATTCTAAATCCATCCCCATTTACCCCACATGAATTTTATAACAATTCCCATGAAAAATCAATGATTAAGACACACTTCCTTAATTTTAAGAAAGCCTTCCTATTTTTCTAGGAATTCCTTTCTTCCCTTTGGAATGGCATGGGAATTATATTATCTATTAAAAAAAAAAAAAAAAAAATCTCACGAGTCATCGTCGTTGGAGAGTTATTGTACCTAGAATTCACCTCCCTTACTACAAACCCCGACGATGACCAAGCAAACTTTGGAAATTCTTTTAATATATTAAAGAGTGCATACATGGGGAGACATATTATTGTACTGCCTCCCAGGCAGTATACATAGTGATGAGTTCACTTTGACTATTTTATTAATTTGGGTTGACTTTAAAAATTTTGTAAAAAACTTAATGTGTAACATAACAAACTCAAAATTTTATTTTTTAATATGTAAAAAAAACTGAATTTTCTTACATTTCATTGGCTGATAACTTTATAGTGTTATTGCAGCCTTCACGTATTTCGAGATCAAAATTAACTCAATAACATAACAAACTGAATAAGGATAAGTTAAATTTATATTTTATATTTATATTTAATAATTTTATATTTATATTTAATAGTTTATGGTAAGTACAATAACAGGCAATGCTTTCAACTCCTTAAAAGCTTGATTCCTCAACCACTCAAATATGGGCAATACGCGTGGTGTGACAGTCTGACAGTCTGGCTATTAGCAGTCGTATACGTCACTCAAACACGGACATCCATCCAGTGCAGTCGCTAGCGGGCTACTACACTGCCTACACTGGCTACCCCGCAAGCTTTCATGGCAGACCGAGGAGGCAGTACGCGCAGCCTCGCTGCCTTGTTTTATTATTCATTAGGCCATAGGGACTTAAAAACATGTTGTTGAAACCCTGTCCAATGGAATTATTGATAATAATTATCACTTACCCTAACTCACTAATCCTTCAACGACCATGCCCTTTAATATTTAATTTTAGGAGGGTTATTTAACTAATATTTATGGGAAATGTGCATCCAACAGATATGACATTATTTTAATATTTGATGGGTCATATGGAGTTGATTGTCAGGAATGAATAAGATATATTGTGAGTTACTATCGTTGTCAAAAGTTACTATAAAGTCTTACCATTTATGAAAACCAAACCCCCGACGAGATAAACCATACATTAATATAATTTATTTGGAAAATATTTTATTAATATTCATGGAAGTGTGCACCCTATAAGAAATATTGTTATTTTAATCCATGTTATCGTCATTAGTGATTCTGAGTGAAATGTGAGCTAGATTGTGAGTTATCATCATTGTTAGAATTTACCTTAGAATATTTACGATGAATTACCTGAACCTTCCAACGAGGACCCATCAACCATGTATTGTTTTAAAAAAAATCAAAGGGTTATTTTAATGTTTAATCTTGAAGAAAGTGCCCCCGATGGGAAATATATTATTTTAATATCATTTATTATACCCATCAAGTTTAAGCTTGCTATGTCATTGGGAGTGAGCCACCACTTGAGTGTCTTCTGGGAGTTGAGCTATCAGAGTTAGGTAAGTCCATAGCAATGAGATTGCACCAACCTTCTGACGACGTCAAAGACTTTGGGGAATTGGGGGATATCATATGGGGATTTTATGTCCCACTTGGACTATATCCATTTTGGTGTGGGGAAGGAAATTATTATTTTATTTTATTTTTGTTTTTTATTTTATTTTTTTATTTTATTTATTTTATTTATTTTATTTTAATTTTATTTTTTATTTTCACATTAATGGGGGTAATTTTATTTTTTATTTTCACATTAATGGGGGTAATGAGATTAATTTAATTTAAATTTTCTTTGATTCTCACATAAATTATAGGAAATGTTTTTATTGATTGTAATTAATATAGATTAATGTAAATAATTTTGTTATTTTTATCTTTTATTATTTCCCTAATTTTTAGAAGGGAAATTACCTAAAATTATACTACAAGCCACATGTCATATTCCCGCCAAGGTTTTATTCAAATTGTACTAAAACCATTTAAAACATTAAGTGTTGAACTTTTTATGCATGTGGGATTTTTTTGCAGGTTAAGTATTAATGGCTTTGATTCACCCACATATATGATCGATGATTAATGGGTGATATTTTTCAAACATGTGTAACATGGGTTGCATGTGTCAGAATTGAGCCTGTGATATCTCGTTGGAAAGGTATAAGAAAAAAGAATGTAGTGAAAGAGGTATCCAGGCCATAAATGTGACAAATGACATCAAAAAATGTAGGAAACAATAGACCACAAAATTGGAGACAAAAATCGATGTGTAAACTTCAAACAACTATACCCAGGGCTACGAGAAACAAAATCAAGCCTGAGATGTGTCGATTAAAAGATTGAAGAGAAAATAATAGGATGGGATGACAAGTTTTGGATGTTAGAGAGTGTAATTATACAAAAAATAATAACACACAAGAAACCTAAATCCGGTTGAGGAGCAGGCTATGCAGACCTCAACTAGTCATATCACAAGCTACAAGCAATGAAATCAAACCAAAAATAGCTCAATGGAAAGAATATACATGGGAGAGGAAGATAAAAATATTTTAATTTGTTGGAAAACATAATAAACAATCATGATAGATCGAGGAACAAAATACGATGACAACAGACAAATATACTAATATTTGCAAATGAATGTCATTTATGAGCTGCCTAAGGGCGAAAATAACCTTCTAGGAGACTCTAAAACTATTTTTGTAACCCTCGTATATTCATTTTTGTCAATATAAAATAAATTTCAAATGTACAATGAGAAACAGAAGGAGAACAAAATGAAAAACCATGGGATTTGAAGAGTCTCTCTTGTTGTACAAAAGAGAGTTCATTGAATGTAAAGATGACTTTTTCCTTTTGTAAACTAAATATGATACTATTATTGCTAAGGGAATAAAGAGAAATATGCATTCTGGAAATTTGTTGCTTTGAAGAATGTAAATGAGACTATTGTTTGTGCATTTGTCTTCTACCTAAGTAGTGTACAATTTGATTGTATGAACTATTTCTTCACTCTGTACTATTTGCTCATGATATCATATGTTTCCTTATGAGTGCATAAATAATGTAATGAATGCATTGTAAAACTAGTTGTATAAGTATTTGTAACATTGTTGCTATCAGGTATCATTAGCATACATGAATTATTTTTTATTCTGATGATATTATCTCTCATTGTACTCATTCTTTTGGTTTTTCTCTTGGGATAGGTTAGCATAGTTAGATTAGTCTTAGGATTAAGTATAACTCTTTGAGGGATAATTATTTGTCTTGCCCATTTTCATCTTTTAATTCTTAGTAGCATCAAGGCCCACATACTCATCAGAAATGATACACCAAAGGAGAGAAGGTATAATTGGGACCCTCCATCGAGCATTCTCCCTTACCTACTTGATAGGCCATTTGGACACATCAACATAATGTTCGGAGGTTGGTTGGGTAGTCGAATGGTATATGACTAGTAACTAGTGACTAAAAAAAAATCGTAAGATTCACAATATTACATCCAATCACCTTTATGGATATGTAACTATTTTTGGACACTGTGATTTAAGGTTTTTCATGTTGTAAAGACTATAAATAAGGTGTGTTGTAATTGTATTAAGTTGATTAATATTCAGATAGAGATTTTTGGTCATGTATATGGAAGTCAAATTGGCTGCAGAGTTGTTCTTATGTAAATAAAAAGAGTATGATGGAAATTGTATCTTAGATGTAGACTAAGGTTAGTCATGTAAATCCTTATTCAATGAATGAATAAGAAAACAAGAGATTAATACACTCAAGGAATGTTGGTTTTCCCATTTTTGGGTTTATAAGGTAAAATCTACCTGTATTGTGTGTGTGACTGCCATTTATTTCCTATTTAAATATGTATTCTCTTTCCCAAGTGGTTCAGTGTGGATGTTTATTTCCTTACAAGTGGTATCAGAGCTTATTTGATTCATTCTATGAAAAGTGGTATCAAATCCTATCTAATCCATTATGTTACAAGTGGTATCGAATCTTGGATTTGAGCTAAACCTAGATCCATTCGGAGTCATAATTCGGTGATGTTTGAAATTTTGTTTAAATAATGGCAAGCAGTTTGAGAATAGTGATTAAAAAAATAAATGGCCAAAATGTTGAGCTTTGGAAGCTTAAAATTTAAGATATCCTTATAGATCAATAATAGTGGGTAGTTGTAAGCCCAGGAACCATTCCAACGGGTATGTCTAGGGAAGAATGGGAGAAATGGGAGTGGAGGGAAATGAGTGTGATTAAACCTTGTCTCTAAATGTCTTAGGTGAAGACTCAACAAATATTATTGCATAGAATAATATAAAACATGCATACATTCATACCATAACTCATAAGATGCAGAGATAAATGTTCTTTAGAATTTATTCATTAAACTCAAAGGAATTTAGATACAACTCCATACATAAAGGCCAAATCCTTCACTTGATGCATTCACAACTAAAAATAAAGGTGACATGTGATTCAAATCTACTTTCTCTCTCTTACATTCACAAAAAATATCTCTAAACACTATTATTATCACTGCAAAGATGAATTAGAGCTCTAACTCTCAGTTGACTACCCATCCTACTACTTGATCACTCCTAATGAACACAAATCCAACCCTTACATATCTACATTCACCCCCCTTAAATTTGTTGGAGCAAGGAAATCCTAAGAAACTTGTCAGCTCATCCTCAACCTCAACCATAACTAGTGACGTTTTTACAAAAACAATTCCAATGATTGTTTAATATTTTAAATGGTTTGGTATTCATGTGATTTCTTCTAGTCCTTTTATGCAGTTAAAAATGAGAACATAATAGATCTCTATTTGGTTCAAATGCTAAAACTTATCACTACGCAATGCATCTTCTGGGGTGTGTGTACAATGTTGACTTGTGGTGTGCGTTCATCTTCTACAAAACCTTAGAAGATAATAATGGAAATTTCATTACATGTGTTATGGAACTTTCTCAAGGTCCTCATGGCAAGGGAATGCAAGGCATTAATCTCTCGAATATACCTTAGGGTTTCCAGCAATAGTACTCGACTAGTCATTCATGACTCTAACTATGAAGGAGAAATTTTACCATTAGGTCTACTACTTGAGTCCCACGCATGTGAGAGTGATTTCCCTAATAATTTTTCTTACTATACTATAGAAAAAAATGACTAACAGGTTTTTGCAAGGATGGTTTCAGATGTACATAGGTGGATTTTGATATATTCAAGGGTATGTGGTACTACTCGTGATGTACCAAAATAGGTGTAAATTTTAAAAGGGTGTCCAACCAAGTGACCCTACCTGAATTCATGTGTGTATGCTTACTTACTATATTTTTACTTATTTATCAAAAAAAAAAAATTATATATATTCTAGAACATGTCTCTAGCCTAAAAATAATTATTCAAAATTTAGGTGCATGTTGGCACATGAAATTTCTCTAATATCATTTATAACATACTTCTATATTTGAAACAAGGAATGAAGAGAGAACATTTGAGAAACTTCAAACCACATAAAGTAAAAGAAGTAGAAAAAGAATATCGAAGATGCATAATAGTAATCCATTTATTGGTCTTCCAAGAGGTGATAAATGTTCACATGCCTTTTCAAGTTGGGGAAACTTCCAAAAGAGAATATCTTCAATATGATGATAATTCTTGAAAAAATATTACATATCTCTTTTCCCCTATAAATAGTTTCTATTTACTCTAAATCTTAATCATTACGGGCCCCTACATTAATGACTATGGCACATTCATTATTGAGTAGAAACGACCAAGTAGACCCTATTCAATAAGGATGACCCTTTGCACTAATTAACCACATGCAAAATATCAATTGGGTCTTACTAAAAAGGGATAGACATTGCACTTTGAAGTTAAAAAGTGGACAAACTCAACCATTATTTTGTCGAAATTATTTCCCAATTCTAGTAGGAATTTGGCTAGAAGGTATAATTCTAGTTAATTGATGGCAATTTTTGTTGGCATAAAATGCAAACCAGGGTTCTCGGTAGTTACCAACAAAAATAACCATTGTAGTCTAGGAATGTTAGCATTTTAAACCTTTATCAAGGGAAGTATGTGTCACCCAAAGTTGATCCAGGTGGATATCGGTGGCCACCCACCTTTCCAACTGGCTCAAAACAACTTTCTAGCAATTTTGGCAATTTACTATTTTTAGCAGGTTTTAACTTCCGGGGCCATTTTGAGGGCCTAATCGAAGGTTTTTAGAGATAAAGGTTTTCAATGATATTCAAAGGCATGATTGATCCCCAAAAATGAATCTCCTCAACGATACCTTTCCAACGAGCTATTATACACCTAAAACGGAGATTGTATGCAAAAGTTACGACCCCAGGAAGTTGATGTACTAACTTACCCAAACGGGGCCCACATGACTTTTGGCGCTTCATCTCCTAGGGTTAGGTTTTTGGATGTCTAGGAATTTTGGCATTCTTGTTTATTGTAAAAAGGCCTTTAGAGCCTCATTGTAATCATNATAAGCTGCCACCATTCTAGCAAGTCTTTCACTCTGTATTTTTACAGTCTTTGTACATTTATTTGATTAGTATAAATCGTGTATTACTGTATATCTATGTTTATGGTTGCATCTCTGATACATTTATGTTATATGATTGAATACCTGCAATATCTCTATGCATTTCTTTATTATATATTCGCTCTCATTTCGTGCCGAAAATAATCCGGATCAGAAGTATAGTTGAGACTTGTATGATTAAGTGAGTTATAAGGAGTATGTCACCAGATCTATTTCTATAGTATTTAGATCAATAAATTAAGCATTCAAATAAAGTTGTGACAGTATTCAAATAGTAACTAAAAACGAATAAGAAAATATGGAGTAGAAACATAGATCCATTCATTTTAGAGACAATGAACCATAAAATAAATTTTTGAGGCCCCAAATCACATCATTTCATTAATTGTAGCAGTAAAAAAGACTCCATACACCTTAGATATGATAAATCACTTCTCAAAATAAACATACCTCCAATATATTGTCTCATGTGGTGAGATTGATCCAGATTATTTTGAGCACGAAATGATAGTGGAGATATAATCAAGAAATATACAAAGATATTGAAAGAGATTGAATATAAAAAAGATATATCAAATATATAATAAGAGGCACAAATATAGAGTGATAAAAAATTTCTATTAATGAGTGAAATGTACAAAACTATAAAATTACAGAGTCAAAGACTCGCTAGAATGGTGGAAATGTATCTCTGAGAAGAGATGTAATGGCTACACTCATTCGCAAGAACATGAGTACAGTGAGGCTCGAAAGGCCTTTTTACCATAAAAGGAAAAACCCTAAACATTCAAAAACCTAGCCCCGAGAATATGAAAATCCAAAAGGTTTTCATACCCAATGTGGAGATGAAGCGCCAAAAGTCATGTGGGCCTCGATGGGGTATGTTGGTATAAAAACTTCCTAGGTCGTAACTTTTGCACACAATCTCCATTTTAGGTGCAGAGTATCCCATTGGAAATGTCTATCCGAGTAATACATATTATGATATCACACTTTGACTTAGTCTCTAATGTGACTGTGGCAGGTTCCGAAAATGTTGTTTAGGGACTCAAAATGGCCCGAAAAGCTTAGGATCCATAAATATAGGAAACAACTTCTAATGTTGAAAGTTGCAGGTGAGATAGTTGGAATAGGTGGGTGGTCACTGATATCCATCTGGATCAATCCTCCCTCCTTAGGAAGAAATGGTCTCCATTGGATTGAATTCTTGTGGAAGATGGGGAACCATTTGTTGAATCTTAACTTTGGTGAGATGCTTGCCTTGTTGGAGAAGTTGCATTTCTTGGCTTGTCAAGAACTACCACAAACCTAATGTTGGACGGGATGGACCCTTCCAACCAGTATAATTGCATGAAATCGTTGTGTGTAGAAGGAATATTTGTTCTTTTCTTCAATCTCGTTGACCTTCTTCTGCTAGAGAGAAGGGACTTGGATCGAGATTGTAGTGGTCACAGTGTCCTTCTGTTCACCTTCTGCCCAAATCAAGAAGAATCTAAACATTTTCATAGGAGATATGACTTTGTTGCAGTTCTTTATCAGAACAATAGTTAGATCTACCTCTGGTATCCTATAGAGATGATCCCCTAGAGTAACAATGACACTACGAGGTCAAGACTCATAAATGACATGACTCTTCCACATATATGGATATCCCAAAAGAACATGACAGACATACAGTGGGGAAACATCATACAATACCTCATCCTTGAAGGGTTTTATGTCGTAAGACATGCAACACTACTAGATGACATGGAGGTCTCGTCCCTCGCGAAGCCACCAGATGTTGTATGGTTGTGGGTGTGGTGTTATCGATAATCCCAAAAATTTAACAACCTTTGTTAAGATGAGGTTCTTTTGGATTCCACTATCAACAATAAAGGAAGTCAGGTTCTCTTCACCCACATCTGTGAATGAAATACGTGCTCCCCCTCTTCAGGATCTATTGGTTTTTCTGGTTGAATTGTTCTAGTTGCAACAGTATCAGTGGGAACTGCATCAATGATCTTTCTCCTCCCATTTTCTCCAGAATCAGACTCTAAATTAGGGGTCAACGCTTTTTCTTTGATATCGACCACCAATGAGTGTTTTGAATGAAATTCACCAATGTTTTTCCAAGGGATTTTGTGGAAATTGCACCACTTTCTAGTGTCCTTCTTCATATTTCCATGATCCTTCTTTTCCTATGGCTTGGACTATTGGTTGTGGAGCCTGATTATCTTCCTGATTTAGAGGTCTTTTACTTTTAGTCACGTTTATACCCCATAAAGTATTTACACCCGAAAAGTATGTACACTCTTCCACACGGGGGAGTGCAGAGGGGGGGG
>JASDQU010503207.1:71141-90621 GCA_032191745.1 Picea mariana
ATTAATTTCCATGCATGTCCTTATCATTCCATGCCATGCCATGCATTTCCTTTCCTTGCAATGCCATGCCATGCAAGACTTGTCATACCTTTCATTTCCATGGTATGGTATGGTATGCCTTTCCTTGGAATGGTATGGTATACCTTGCCTTGCCTTGCCATGGTATGGTATGCCTTCCATTGCCTTGCCTTGCCATGGTATGGTATGGTATGGTATGGTATGCCTTTCCTTGCCTTGCCTTGCATGGTATGGTATGGTATTGTATTGTATGGTATGCCTTGCGTTGCTGGTATGGTATGGCATGGTATGCATTTCCTTGCCATTTCCTTGTATGGTATGGTATGGTATGGTATTCCTTTCATTTTGATTGCCTTGTATGGTATGGTATGGTATGCCTTGCCTTGCCTTTCCATTTCCTTGCATGGTATGGTATGGTATGCCTTGCCTTGCCTTTCCTTGACTTGTCATTTCCTTGCATGGCATGGCATGCTATGGTAAAGTATTCCTTTCCTTTCCATGCCTTTCCATGCCTTTCATTGCCTTGCCTTGACTTACATGGCCTTTCCTTGCCTTGCATGGTATGGTATGGTATTGTCTGGTATGGTATGATTTTCCTTGCCTTGCATGGTATGGAATGGTATGGTATGGTATTAACTCTTTAGAAGTTCACATGGACTGCCAGTTAGTAGTATGTTAGTTGAACGATAGTTACCATGTGAGTTACCCCACTCTACTTCGAGGATTCTTATGGGTATGACTTTTGGAACGACATTTTGATTTTATTACTTATCATCACATACCTAGAAGTTCTAATTACGTATCCAATGCATATGCTATTTTTTTTTAGATTGGAATTTGTCACATAACTAAAGCAAATAAAACACTTTCATCAATGCACACATTGTAATATAAGTAAAGTCGAAGATCAATGTTTTTATATATTTCATCTCTCCAAAAAATATGATGTTATAGTACAAAATTGGGGCTGACACACTCAAAATACATATACGGCCGATCATACAGTAATCACAAAATCTACTCCTATGGCGCCGGATGAGTTTCATGATAGCATACTATGGCATTTGAGAGACGCCGAAAGAGTCATACCTAAGCATGGGGCACACCTACCACCTGTCGATGCATCGCCTCTGGAAGATCCTCTACCTGAACCATGAGAATCCTCTACGTCAAATGAGACAGGTTTCCCTGCATGTTTTGAAGCACTCTATTAACGTCCCCTCCCACTAACTCATCCCCTCGGTGCCTTCATTGATTTCATGGAATTATGTCCGACCATCATGGACCCACGTCTGCGTCACATACATGTTTAATTAGTACTTGACGTCATCCAAAATTATTTTTGTCTTCTTATGAAAAAATACAAAAAAATGAAATATTAAATTTTGTTTGGCATACATATGTCTCTGTAGGCGGAACCTGGTGGTAATGACATGTCTCAATCTTCTCTGAGGTCAATCCATGCGTAAGGGTATTCCTCCAGATCCATCACCTCCCGAATCCACCAGAAGAAAAACTCATCGTTGTAGGGTGTTGGCACTCTACCACCCCACTGTCGCCTCATCACCTTGGTCCACCATGCCATGGCTGGATCATGAGGTCCATGCAGAAAAATATCAACTCTATGGACCAAGACTGGAACCTGCTCGAAGAAAAAATTACACATGATAGACGCGAACCCGAAGTTCCTCTTTCTACCCAGTTTGCAGTTTGTCAGCTGGCTCTTTATCTTGGCCAACAGTGAGGTGCACCAGTCATAAACTATGGGTCGCAAGAACTCCACTAAATAGAACATAAGTGGCCTCGATTCCTGGTGCAATGAGGCCAACCCTATGATCAGTGTCAACACTAGGAAAACAATCTTGAGACTCAAATTGTTGATTGCTCTAATCGGGAGTTGGCTCCCTACCTTCTCGATCCCTGCAATGAAATGAGTGGCTATGTAATCCTCTATTTTCATGCCACTACCAKCTCCCCAAGATTTGAGGTTGAACACCTCACYCTGACGCGACAATCCTGTCAAAAAGTAGATATCCTCAACTTCAATCCTCAATGGTTGTCCATCAAGGTTGAAGGTATCAGTATTCGGATCCTAGTATTTCACAAGCAATTGAAGCAGTCTCACTTGAGACCTCATACCTTTGAGAGCCCAAAMATTATATAGCCCACATATTTTTAAGGCCATTTGGGCCCCTAGATCTCTCTCCACTGCAACATCCACCTCTTCATGCTCTCTTTCTCTCCACTCTAGCACCATCCTACAACATTCAAACCATTTTTTGAGTTAGAAACATCTTAAAAACCTTATCCACGGACATGTACGCGAACTATAGTTTATATAGTCGCGTATAGGACTGCTTATACACTGGCTCATTTGCAAACAATCATGTATAGGTATGCGTATATGCGACCCAATGATCTATAGCCCACGTATACCTTATTTTCTAAATTGCACCCTAAAATACTAAAAAAAGGAGACCTAATTGCAAATTTTAATCCACTAGAAATAAAGAGAAGAGAAATATGAATTACCTAGTCTAGATGGTCGTTGATTCCATCGCTTGTGGCTTCCACAATCAACAATTGAAATTCAGGGGCAATTTGGTCCAATATGCACTATTTGGGTAAAAAATACAAATGGTATAGTAAATTTTTTTTTTTTACTATTTATAGAAAAAATTTACCCACTTTACATAGTTTTGTCTAATATTTTGGCCTAATGGACTAGTACAACAGTGGATGGAGTTGGTTTTGGTGGTTTTATCCAGGGCTTCTTGCGGTTTTTAGCGCCATGTCGCTCGTTCGTAACTTTGGACAGGTATTTTCATCATCCATCATATAGGATAAGTCACCAATCCATTATGCACACTTGTATCATCCTATGACTGCAACTGATATGCCTTAGGTACGAACTCATTTAATAGAGACATGGATCCTTCTATTTGCAACTAGAAGTGTTGTTATTGAATGGTAGAGACATACCAAACATGGGTACCCTAGTTAGATCTCTTGCTCCATTCAGTGCCCATGCAGAGATTTTTGTCCGTAGGATCGGGAGTCCCTTGTATCTAATACATTAATTTATGTTTGAACCTCATTTATTACTCATAAGCATGCTAACCTATACCTAGAGGACAACCAACGAGTCTGGTTTAATATCTTTTTTGACTCTCTCAAAAAGAGAAAATATTGTCAAGTGAACGTGTCTCTTTCACACTTGTAAATTGGATTTGAGAGGATGTCTATTTGGTGTAATTTTACCTCTTTTTCAAACCAAGTAGACTAAGAATACGAAAAATGAAATTTTTTGGCATTAAGTTGTAATTGCATCTCATTCTCTTGCTTGCAGTATTGATCCTATTGTCGGTTCTTACTTTTGTGTTATAAGCCTTTCACCATAGTAGTTTGAATCATCAGCCAAGCATAGCCTTGTTTATATCCTTTGCAACTTGACACCCTATACCAAAGAGGAAACATTCCTCTGAGTGTCCATCTCTCGCATGCACCTCCTTGCATTGATCATAGGTATGTTCCACCGCTAGAACTAGTTTCTAACTTGTGACACTTGTTTCCTCCTCTATATCATAACATTCATTTGACTATGAAAAAACAAAAAAAGACGGGCGAGAAAATAATATTATCTTATAATGGAAGCAGTTGTGTCATCTTTGAACATAGCACAAAATTTTGAGTCCATATGTCATCAAAATTTTGGGTTTAGCATGACCTTAGGAAGAAGAGCTTGTTACTGAGAGTTTACTCCCCCGACTAGTTATTCTTCCAATCCCTATGGAGAATTTTGATTGGTGCCTCCTGCATCACAAAGTTTCATCATTGAGTCTATTTTTCCAAACTCTTCCATATGTCTCATGCTCTTGTTCAAAGGATATATATCAACCTGTGTTGGCCATTCCTTAGAACTCTTGACTTTGCATGTCGGCCATACCCTTAGTGTGTCTCAGAATTACATGAAGTTGTAGTCCTATTGTTCACCCTGGTCTTACTTTCATCATTGGTAGGCAACCTTGAACCTAACAGTCAACATTTCATCATTGGTCGTTGACTGAGGGGTTTCCCGTGTGTTCGATGACAAGAAATCTATTCAAGCATTGGGATTTGTGCAATGTCTTGGATTCCATTAGCCTTATTGGTGGTTTCCTCTCTTTTTTCAACATTTTTTATTTATTGGATGCTATTCATAGGTTCTTTTTCATGTCCCTCTTGCATCTGGCACATGTGAAAGACGCACAGGGTCATTGGTTCGTGAACATGTTCTTCTTCTGATTTCCTCCAAATCATCAAGCTCCTGCTTTGTACCTCGTGTTGAATGATGAGAGATGCATCAATGCTCTCCTTTCAACGGGTCTCCTTCCATCAACTTCAGCCCATCTATTCTTTAAACGAGACCTAGAGTCCTATGAGTACCTACAGGCTTGTAGTCATTAGTGGCAGGTTCTCCCCCCATCGATAGTTGGGAATACATCAATGTCCCCCGATCGATGAATTCTTCAAGGTTTTGACCTCGACACCTTTATTCACACGTGTAAGAATGTACTCGGTGCCTTGACACCTACTTTCATTACTGGTAGGTTGTCTTGCGTTTCTTAACGATATACCTTAATGACTGGTAATCAAACGAAGTCTCGTTGTGTTCGACCTCAACTCCTTTATTCACATGATGTATACTTGCAACTTTGTATGATCATGTAGAAGACTTGAAGACATCAATTCATAGTCACAGCTTTCCTGAGCTATTGTTATCTTTAATTGGACCAGTACCTATGTGACTTAAGCGATCATGGGAGATTAGATTGTACTCCATTGTATATAGATATCTTCATATTGATTTTGAGATTGGTTTTACTGGGCCGTGTTTGTGACTATGACAACCTTTGGCATATAGCCACCTTTTTATTGCCTACTCATGGCCATGAACAACTTTTTGGTATATTTTCACATGGATCTCCAATGTAATTCAAATTGGAAGCCATGTGCGCAAAGTCAGTACAGATTTTAATATTCTCATGAGTAACTAGTTCTTCCAGTTGGGTCTCCATTACTCCACTACTGGGTATTATAATATATTTTGTCCATCGCAAACACTCCTCTGAACTCACACATTAGGGGGCATCTGTTATAGAAATATTTGCCTCACCCTATGCAAATTTGCTCAGAAGGCCTTTTTCCATTTCCTTATGTAGACTTGAAGTCCCTTTTTACAAATCCCAGAGCTAAAAACAATATTTTTCCACATATATGCACCCTAACTATTATACAACATGTGTATACATAGGTTGCACCATCACATCCCTCATACATCGGGTTTTGTGCCCAAAATTAAAAAATAGTGTCCAGTTTCCATGTCACGTCATGGGATCCATGATCCTTGACCTTCCATATACTGGAAACATTCTGACTTGTCCCTTCAGTTCCACTTGAAGGCTATAAATGGGCCATATCTAAGTTGTGGCAAGCAGGAGAAGAATTCAAATTTGAGAGAAAAGTTACTTTGGAGAGATTATTCACTTCATATTGAGTCTACATCCCTTTGTCCTTTTAAGTCTGAACACACTGTTCAGCCCCCAAGATCTTCCCTACTTGATTGAGAACCTCATTGTATCTCTTATATGAGCTTGCCTTTGGTGGAGGATTAAAGTGGTGGAGGCCAAGCTGGAAGGGACTTAGTTTCTCGATTTCAAACCATGCCGACACGAAAATTTGTAATTCATTTACTTTTGTTGATTAAACTTTAATAGAAATTCCCCCTCCCCTGTCTTATCGTGGCTACTGGCACAGATTTAGCCAGGGATTCTTCCTCGAGTCTTGTCATGATCGAAACTCGATGAAAGAGTCTTCTCAAAAGTATAGAGACAAATTAGAATCAACATGAGGAACGACCATGATTGTTGAATGGCGAGATATTTTCTCGTCGTTCGACGAACTTCTCTGCGGACATCTCTTCCAATTAATATGTTGCAAATATTTGAATTGTTATTCCATGGGCATATTTGTTATGAATGTTGATGGATTATTCTATTGAATGTGCTAACTTTATATATTATCACCATATGATTTTGTTTCTTGGATGTTGAAGACAAGTTGCAGGTGTATTGCTTTGATTCAAGTGCTCAATGGTGGACTTCATCAAACGTCTAGACGAGGTAGGCTATTTTTCTTGTCTTGTTATCATATTTGTTTATATATCATACCTGGTATTGGAGCTTATTTATGCAGTCATTTCCATCTGGTGTGGTTTACCCCTTGCCATAGAGATATTTTCCTTGTAACAGTCCTCGATATTGTACAATACTTGTACTCAGGGATGGATTGGAGAGGATGCCCAAACATCCTATTTACAATAGTCAAGCCACCATATTAGAGAGGTGATATTAATTTATGTTTTTAAAAAACTAGTTATATATTTTTATGTCTTGTTTAATGCACATGTAATTTATTGTGACATTGTTTTTCAATTAACTTATTATTATTATCTATTGTTTTGAAGATATTGGAAAATATGTTGGGGATGAGCCTCCCTAATAGGATGAGGATATGGAAGAGGTAAAGGACCAACCTATAGTACATAGATCCTGCATGCCACACATGCCAGATTGGAGAGTCCAAATAGAGGTGGTGGATCACCTATGTGGTGTCATGATTAGTCATGGACTGGTAATCACACTGGTTAGATACATATTATGGGTACCATATCTCTCTATGATATGGATGACTATTCCTTGTGACATGACATTGTTGATGTATCATATTGTCAGTTTCTTCAACCTCCTCGAGAGGTTGAGGGGTTCTTATCATGATTCTACTCTATTTGGCGCATCACTAGACTCATTCACATCCTCTACTCCACCACATTGTCCTCCTCCTCCTCCTATCTCTCCTCCACATGAGTATGCACCATCCATTGATCCTATTCCTTCCCCTTCACATGTTTCTGCACCATCCAAGTTCAATCCTCCTCCTCCCCATCCACACATGTCTCCTCCATCGATGTTCGATCCTCGTCCTCGTCCTCCTCCCCCTCCACATGTGCTTGCTCCATCCACATCCAATCCTCCTCCTCCTCCCCTTCCACATGTGTTTGTTCCATATACATTTGATCCTCCTCCTACTCTCCCTCTATGTTTGTCTACATCGTCCACATATCCTCCTGCTTCTCCTCCACTTAAATCACCATCCACTAATCCTTCTCCTCCTCCTCCACTTGTGTCACCATCCACAAATCCTTTTCCTTCTCCTCCACATGTGTCATCATCCATCAATCCTCCTCCTCCACATGTGTCATAACATTTTGATGCTTTGTAAACTATGTTCAAATCAGGTACTACTGCATAGTTTGATCTTGATAGAGAGACATTTTGTAGATTACTTTTGTCAATGTAATACCCTGGTTTTGAGCCCCATATTAAATAATGTATTTTGTGAATTTATGAAAAAATAGAGTGCAAAAACAATTAAAAGAGGTGAGTGTGCCCA
This sequence comes from Picea mariana, assembly GCA_032191745.1. NCBI lineage: Eukaryota > Viridiplantae > Streptophyta > Pinopsida > Pinales > Pinaceae > Picea > Picea mariana. The sequence goes on from JASDQU010503207.1 coordinate 78,651, forward strand.
GGAAATGTAATGTTTTTATGATTATTAATAATAAATACATCATTGGTTGCTAGGAGGACAAGTAAAAGGGTTATAGGGGGTTATTATTCCACAAGAGAGGGCACTTGAGGGGCTAAGTATTTATTTTATATTTTATTTACTCATTTTTGTTTTAATGGAGAATATCAGTTACATGAGATTTTTGGGGGAAGGACATGTGGTTCTCTAATTCCAAGAAATATATAAACCCATCTTTGGTCTGTTTGGGGGTTCACTCATTCACTCACTCATTGTTCATTGTTCATTGTTCACACATTTCATTATGTTCTCTCTCCGTTAATTTTTTCACCCATTCTTCATTCCTCAATCATTTTGATCTTGGCTTGGGAAAGAAAAACAAATTGTTGGAGATGAGCCATGGTTTTGTTGGTTGTAATGATTGTTGGTGTATTCCATCCATGAATTAATTCTTGCATGTATGAGATTCTTTGGCATGTGTTAAGTTTTTTCCACAGTTGTGAATCTTGAGAGTCCCAGCATGAATATTCTTGACTAGATGCACCAAAGCCCTGGAAGGAGGTGGAAATCCTGAGGGACTGTGTGGCAGAGAAGGGGGTCGATTCTCTTGGGTTGTGCAGGCTGGGTAGAAGAGAGATGGTGTATGTGGGATTGTTGTGAGTGTTGAGAATCCTATGAGAGCTTGAGTGCTGACTGGTTTGGGAAACTGAGTTACACTCTCAAACCATGCTTGTGTATTCATAGCCCTGGCTCGGGGATGACATTGTTGTTTAGACTTGAACAATAGTGTCTATGGTTGGGTGGAACGTCCTTGGTGTGCAGCCAGTTGGTGATTCATTTCATCAAAGATAAGTGCTCTCTGTCATGTGTTTCTCTGCGTATACATTTATTTCTGCTGTGTATTGATTAATATCTCTAAGATGTGCACTTTTTATGTGCCTGTTTATTGGTTATTTCTATGTATGGCATGTTTAAATATTCTTTATACTGTAGCATGAATCTTGATCTTTGCACGTGAATATTTCATGCCTCTTTATTAATTAAAAAATTATCAGAATTCAAAATTAGTTCAGAAGCGAGTTTTGAAGTAGCATGGCTAGCCTGTGGGTGGCTGGGTACGTTACATATTGGTATCAGAGATTCTGGTTGAAATACTAGAATGGTATGGGATGGAACTGTTGGACAGGGTATTATGGTTAAGAATGAATTTGTCTGCGAAATATTAAAGCTCAGGATAGATAATGTTGCAGAGATAGCGCAGAAGCCAAAGCGTCATGTAGACAACGATCCTTTGTAAAGGGTTGTGGAATCATGGTTCTCCCTTTCGAATTTTGGGAGCGATCAGATCCATTGAATCAGGGAGTTCTATATTGTTATATAGGGAGTCAAGAGAACGATGACCATCAAATAGAGGTGAAACCAGAAGCTAGGAGAGATTAAGTCACAACCGTTAGATCAAATTGGTCGATCATCATCCATTGATCAAAGCCAAGAAAGAGATGAAAATATCCATAACTTCGTCTCTTCGGCGATTATTCGAGATAGGGAAGAAGCATGAAATCTCGAAGGCCGAAGTCGCGAAGACCCGCCGATCATCCGATATGATAAGAAGTTAGGGAGTAATGTGAGCCGTAGATCCAGAGTGGAAGGATAGCGAAGTTTTGGGACTTTGGAAATTCACCACTTGGGTGATTACTGGAGACTCGAATAATCCTAGAAGTTCCAAAGCCCCGAAGTGTCAAAGTTGTGAATTTTCAAAGCCACAGAGTGTAAAGGCACAGTCCCAAAACCACACAGGCCATCAGATCTAGAGCGAAGGAATGTGGGTCATCTGTTTGATTGATGATGTTTCACATGCCATGTGGCAGGGGTGCCCTGTGGGGACACGTGCCACCTGGATTCAGTACCTTTTGGACCCCAACCTGTTCATTTTTAGTGACGTGTGGAACACATACCATGGGTTCATGTCACCATAGGTGACATTAGCATGTTATGTCATCTCTAGGATTATGGCCTCCGGGGGTGTCCAGTGTCTCTACCCATGAAAGTTCCAAAGACCGAAGTTGCAAATTCATAAATACTGTCGATCTAAGATTCATTTAGGACTTTTCTCAGCCGTTGGATTAAGCTAGTGGAAGGATAGCTTAAGCGGAGGGGTTAACACATGATAAGTGGTCATCGTCACTTTATGACCACTTCAATAGGTATAACTTTGTTGGAGTTGAGAAAATAGTGAGTGGTAATGTCTTGGAGTCCCGGAGTAGTGAATTCACGTAGGTTGTTGATATAAGACCCTCCAGGATTCCTCGTGACTATCCGATTAAACAGTGTAAGGATAGGGTAAGTGCTTCGATGGGTATCACTCTCGGGGAGTTGAACGAATCAGGAGTTGTAATATTCTGGAGTCTCAGAGTTTCAATGTCTCGAATGAATAAGAATCATCCATCTCAACGTTGGATTAAGTCATGACCATCGATCTCGTTGAAGCCTCCAGACGAGCCAGGATCATCTAGTCAACAGGATATTAAATATCAACCGTCTGATCTACCAGTGGAGTTAATATAAGTGTTCGGTGAAGTTTACTCTGGGAGAGTTAAAAGATTGAAATGGGAGAATAGTCAAAGGCCAAAGTCTAGAGGACTTGGTTCCAACACCAGTCTCATGATAAGGTAAAGGGGCTAAGGCATGAAGGGCCTAGAAGTAACCAAGCCCTTAGACATTTTGTGAACAAGATCATGTGTAGAAGAATAAGGGAAAAGCGCTAAAGGAATGTTGCTAGAGTGGATAAGCCCATGGTTTAGAGACATGGTTACAAGGAAAGTGGTTTTAAGGAATTGGTTGTGCAGAATTCAAATTATGTACCAATTAAAGAGCTGTGGAATATTTTGACAAGATCCCATTGAAAAACAAAAAAAAAAGAGTGAAAGTGACTTTTTGGGAAGCCATAACGTTCATCTCAGATATCAGATTGGGGAAAGAGTACATTCATTGGAAAGATTATTTAGAGGAGAATAACATTGAATTGTTATAATTTGGATAATGATAATATATTTCTTCATGAATTGAGAAGAAAAAGGACCTGTAGCATTGTTTGGTATTTTTTTTATAATATGCATAATTCTAACAAAATGGTTGCTTGTACATTTTGCAGAATTATGGGGTGTAAAAATATCAGTTTAGTATAAGAATGCATATTCAATAAATGGAAGTAGGAGAGGGAGATTCCATCCATGATAAAAAGGCCAAAGGACAAAATATCAATGTTGGTAATGTAGATACAAAATCAAATGGACACCAAGGCAGAGGGGAGGAAGAAACATTAATATAGACTGTGAGAAGCCTCATGATAGAAGTATAGAGATACAAAGAAGACAATGAGAGGATGATAAGAGAACAAAATCAATTAAATTCTCAGGTGATGCAAATATTAAATCAGTTGTAGATAAAAATGAAGAATGGATCAAAATCAAGACGGAATAAAGAGGGAATATATCATGAAAGAAGACATAACTACAGAAGAGTTGGTTATTCAAGAAGTGCTAGAAGAACTCATAGACATCAATCTCCTCATTCTGCAAGTAAATTTTATGCATCTGAATATTCCATAAGTAGTCCAGAGGTGTCTCCTATTAGGCGCCAATGAAAAAGACATGAATTGAACAGTTTTCAAGGAGAGACGAGGAAGATTAAGCCACCATCCTTTTATGGTGAAAGAGAAAGGGAAGATGATGTTGAAGCATGGTTTCTTGGACTCGGGAGGTATTTTCAATTACATAACTACTCATCAAACCTAGAATCCAGAATTGCCACTTACCATCTACATGGAAAATTTGTTATCTAGTGGTATCCAATTAAACAAGTTGAGCACGTAAATGAGAGAAGGATCACTTGGAAGAAATACAAAAATTATTTTCAAACGGAGTACCTTTCAGAGCACTTCTATGAAAAGAAAATGTAGGAGTTATTTGAACTCAGGCTAGGAAGCATGACCATGGCAGAGTATGAAAATAAGTTCTTGGGACTGCTAAAGTATGTGGGGTTTATAAAAGATGAGAAAGTRAAAATACATAGGTTTTTKAGTGGAATACCTTCATTTTATAAAGAGAAGATTCAATATGATGAACCCAGGAATTTGATTGAGACCATCAGGAAGGATAAGTACCTGTATGAGCAAGGAAAGGGAAGAGAKTCGTTGCAGAAATATTGGAAGGATCAGAAGAAGGATAAGTCTGACCATAGAAAGAAAGGATTCAAACCTCCTTTCAATAGAAATAACCCAAATAAAAATTAGCGAGACCAACCTGCTAAGGATGAATCCAAGAGAGAGGAATTCTTGGGAAAAAGGGGAAGACCACCAATCCAATGTTGGCGATGCAAAGAAGATCACTTGTATAAGAATTGACCTCACAGAAAAGACAAAGTAAAGATCATGCACAACATCCAGGAGGCTACAACAATAGAAGACATGGGAAGAATATATGTATCCTTAGATTATAGACAAGAAGAGTCCCAATCCAATATGATCGAGGTGGAAGGTAAGATCATTAATTATCTTGTTGCTATTTTAATTGATTCAGGAGCAATTCATTGTTACATTGATCCTAAAATAGTGGATAGATTACATTTGGAGAAATTGAAGCTTGAAAAATCAATTTTGGTTCAGCTAGCCACTGGAACCAAAATAAGGATCAATGAGATGGTTAGAGGTTATTCCATAAGTATGAACGGAGTGAATACTAATGTTTATATAAATATTATACCATTGGGGTATTATGATATTCTAATTGGAATGGATTGGTTGGACAAGCATCATGTTGTTCTAGATTGTCATAACAAGACATTTACATGTCTTGATGAAGAATGAAAGCAAAGAACTGTGAAAGGAGTTCCAAGACCCATTTCTATAAGGGAGAATTCAGCCTTATAGATGAAGAGATGTTTCAGGAAAGGATGCCAATTGTATGCATCCCATGTGGAGGAGCCAAAAAAGAAAAAAGGGCCAAGCCTTGAAGAATTTTCGGTACTACAAGAATTTGAAGATGTATTCCAAGAAACACCAGGGTTGCCACCAAAGAGGGAGATAGATTTATCTATTGATTTAGCACCAGGATTTTCCCCGATATAAAAAACACCTTACATAATGAGTACACCAGAATTAGAATAATTACAATTGCAGTTGGAAGAATTGTTGAAGAAAGGGTACATACGTCCAAGTGTTTCACCTTGGGGAGCACCAATACTCTTTTTCAAAAAGAAGGATGGAACATTGAGGCTGCGTATTGACTTTCAACGGCTGAATAAATCCACTGTGAAGAAAAAATATCCTCGACCGAGAATTGATGACCTCTTTGATTAGCTAAGAGGGGAAAAGTTATTTTTGAAGATAGACTTGAGATCAAGATACCATTAGGTAAGAATCAAGGAAGAAGACATCGAGAAGACAACCTTTAGAACCAGGTATGGGAATTATGAATTTGTAGCGGTGCCATTTGGACTGTCTAATGCACCAGCTATATTTATGTGCTTAATGAATGGCATATTCAAAATTATTTGGATAAGTTTGTCATAGTATTCCTGGACGACATACTTATCCATTCTAAGTCAGATGAAGAGCATAAACACCACTTAATATTGGTATTGCAAGTGCTGAGGGAACATCAGTTTTGTTCCAAGCTTAGTAAGTGTTCTTTTTACCAAGAACATATCCATTACTTAGGACACATTATTTCAGAACAAGGTATAGCAGTGGATCTAGAGAAGATTGAATCCATTAGCGGATGGCCAACACCCAAGAAATTTTCAAAAGTTATATCTTTTATGGGATTAATTGGTTACTACAGAAGATTTATAGTAGGGTTCTCTAAGATTTCTTATCCTATCACTTATTTGAAAAAGAAGGGAATTAAATTTGAATGGACCACTGAGTGTGAAGCGCACTTTAATTTGTTGAAATAATTACTTACTAGTGCACCTGTTCTAAAGATTGTCGACCCAAATGAAATTTTTGTGGTATGTACAGATGCATGCAAGGAAGGACTTGGTGGAGTCCCCAATTAAAATGGACATGTCATTGGTTATGTGTCCAAGAAGCTTAAAGAACATGAGAGGAACTATGGAACACATGAATTGGAGATTGTTGTCATTGTTCATGCATTGAATATGTGGAGGCATTATCTCACGGGGAAGAGATTTGAATTAAGAATAGACCATAGTGGTTTGAAATATATTTTTGAACAACCAACTTTGAATGCTAGGAAAACAAGATGGTTGCAATTTTTAAGTGAATATGATTTTGAAATCAAGCATATGAAAGGAAAAGAAAATAATTTTGATGAGACACTTAGTATAAGAGTAAATCTCATGCATGCTACAACTGTTAGTATGCATCGATCCGATTTAAAGAGAAGAATTTTATATGTTGTTGTTACATATCAACATTACCTACAGGTAAAAGAAATATTACAACAATAAAATGTACAACCTTTGCATAAAAATAGAATTTATGTTCCTAGTTCTAGAGAACTTAGGAATTTGGTATTAAAAAAAATGCATAATGTTCCATATGTCAGACATCCTGGTTACCAGAAAACAATTGCAGTAGTAAGAAGCCAATTATTTTGGCCAGGAATGAAAAAATATGTTGTTGATTACTTTCCCAGATGTATGGAATGTCAGAGAGGTAAGGTTGAGGATAGGCACCCAACGGGTTTGCTACAACCATTACCAATTCCAGAGAAGAAATGGGAAGTGGTAACAATTTATTTTATAACTAAATTTCCCAAGACACTAAGACAACATGCTTCAATCATGGTAGTGGTTGATAAGTTGACAAAGGATTCTCATTTTGTTCCTGTAAAAATGACTCATACAACAACTAATATTGCAGAAATTTACATGAGGGAGATTGATAGGTTGCATGGGATACCTAAGGCAATTGTTTCAGACAAAGACACAAAGTTCAAATTTCTGGAGGGGATTGTTTAAAGGATTTGGTTCAAAACTAAACTTTAGCACATCATACCATCCACAATCAGATGGGTAGATAGAAATAGTCAACCAAGTAATTGAAGACATGTTGAGGATGTATGTGACGGATAAGACATCTAAGTGGGAGGATTACATGCACTTGGTTGAGTTTTCCTATAATAACGGGTATCAAGATTCATTGCAAATGGGCCCATTTGAAACTTTGTATGGTAGGAAATGCAATACTCTAGTGAGTCGGGACAACCTAACAGATAGAGTGGTACTTGGACCAGAATTGCTCAAGGATATGGAAGACCACATGGTTAGAATTAAGCATAATTTAAAGGCAGCTCAAGATAGAAAATATTTTTATGCAGATAAGAATAGGACAACTACATAATTTAAAGTGAGGGAGCATGTGCTTTTAAAAGTGAAGCCCAAGAAGAGATCTTTAAATTTGGTTAGTTTTACAAAGCTAGCATCTAGATTCTGTGGTCCATTTGAGATATTAGAAAGAATAGGGTTAGTTACATACATGCTTGCATTGCATGCTTCCATGAATGTGCATAATGTATTTCATGTTTCTTTTCTAAAAAAATTATGTACATGATCCTAACCATGTTATTGATTGGAATCTGATTTAGGTAGAGACAGAGGGAGACTTCTAGGTCCATTCAATGCAGATATTGGATAGAAAAGTCAAAATGCTTTGGAATCGAGTTATAGAGCTGGTAAACGTCTAGTGGACCTGCTATGGTCCTAAAGATGCTACTTGGGAGCATGAAGACGTCATGTGGAAAGAGTACCCACAACTTTTTGAATAAATTTTGAAATTTTGATTTATTTTTTGTATATGCACTAAGGATAGTGCCAAAGTAAGGGGGAGGGGAATGTAATACCCTAGTTTTGAGCCCCATATTGAATAATGTATTTTGTGAACTTATGAAAGGAAAAAGTGCCTAAACAGTTAAAAGAGGCCAGTGTGTCTAGGAAAAGTAATGTTTTGATCATTATTAATAATAAATACATCATTGGCTACTAGACAGACAAGGACACGAGTTATAGGGGGCTATGATTCCATAAGAGAGGGGAGTTGAGGGGCTAAGTATTTATTTTATATTTTATTTACCCATTTTTTTTTAATGGAGAATATCAGTTACATGAGCTTCTTGGGGGAAGGCCACGTGGTTCTCTAATTCCAAGAGATATATAAACCCGTATTTGGTCTGTTTGGGGGTTCACTCATTCACTCACTCATTTTTCATTGTTCACACCTTTCATTATGTTCTCTCTCCCTTCATTTTTTCACACATTCTTCATTCCTCATTCATTTTGATCTTGGATTGGGAAAGAAAAACGAATTGTTGGAGAGGAGCCATGGTTTTGTTGGCTGTAATGACTATTGGTGTATTCCAACCATGAATTAATGCCTACATGTATGACATGCTTTGGCATGTGTTAAGTTTTTCCTGTAGTTGTGAATCCTGAGAGTCCCAACATAGATATTCTTGACCAGAAGCATTGGAGCCCTAGAAGGAGGTGGAAATCCCAAGGGACTACGTGGAAGAGAAGGGGGTCCATTCTCTTGGGTTGTGCAGACTGGGTAGACGAGAGATGGTGTACTTTGGATTGCTATGAGAGTTGAGAAGCCTTTGAGAGCTTGAGTGTTGACTGGTTTGGGAAGCTAGGTGACTCTCTGGAACCGTCCTTGTGGATTCATAGCCTTGGATCAGAGGTGACATTGCTATTGAGACTTGGAACAACAGTGTATACGGTTGGGTGGAACATCCTTGGTTTGCATCTAGTTGGTGATTCATTTCATCAAATATAAGTGCTCTCTATCATGTGTTTCTCTGCTTATACATTTATTTCCATTGTGTATTGATTAATATCTTTGAGATGTGCATTTTTTATGTGCCTGATCGCTGGTTATTTCTATGCATGGAATGTTTAAACATTCTTTATACTGTAGCATGAATCTTGATCTATGCATGGAAATATTTCATGTCTCTTTATTAATTAAAAAATTATCAGAATTCGAAATTAGTTCAGAAGCGAGTTTTGAAGTAGCATGCCCATCCTATGGGTGGCTAGGTACGTTACAGTCAACATTTCTTTCTGACATTATTATTGATAGACCCTCTACCTCAGGTAGTAGAGACATTGATGCATCTGGATCTCGTGGTGGACCTAGCTAGTAGTTGTACTTATTGACATGTATATTGATTGTTTTATATTTGACTTGAGATTTATATATAACATGTTTAATGCATATTTTGTTGGGATGTATGTTTGACATGTATATTGATATGCATATCTCTCATGTATATTATGTTTTTCATATAATGGTGTGGTTGTTGTTGTTTGATTTATAAAATGTATTATGAGCATGCTAATGATTAACATTATTAATGATTTCTCTATTTTTAAATTAAATTCTAGATGTATCAATCATTTAAATTTATAGTTTCCATATAATGTTTAACTTTAGTTTTATGAAATCATTTAATTTGGATTGTGGTTGTAGGAAGATGCCACATGACATCCACACTAGAAAAAAGTAATATTAAGAGAATAAATCTAATGGTGCAATTAATTATAGGAGGTAGTTATAGTGGATGGGTTTCATTGACAATATTCATTGGTCTACGAGGAAAATGAAGGAGGCAATTGAACAAGTTTGGGAGTCTCTTGGAATTCCAACTGGAAATAAATCGACAAAGGGAGGAAATAAAGTTGCATTACTGACATAACAAAAGGGGATTTTCTTGAACATTGGGAATATTTGGATCACTGTAAATTGAAATATTGGGACATTAATGGCACATAGGTGTTTAGAGGAATTTTGAGAATGTGAAGCATGAGGACAAAGAGGAGTGTATGATCTTGCCAATGGGAAATGAGGATTATCTCATCGTCAAGCTACAATCTACAAAACATAGCCAAGGAGTAAAAATACACAAATTAAATCTCTTTTAGAGAGTGTATGGATTCCATTTGCATTAATTCCTAAGCATTTAAAGAGCTTAAACAAAGGTCATTTCTTACTAATATTCCCAAATGGGTTTTCGAGGTGAAATCTTTTTTTTATCACTGTATCTATGATTGATTTATTCAAAATTTTGTTTTATGTTATTAATTACAATGTGTTATTATTACACAATCAAAATTAATGCACAATGAAGGAAATCATTGAGTAGGTTTGAGAGTCTCTTGGTCCTCAAGATACAAAGAAACTGATAAAGGGAGGAAATAAAGAAGTAGAATCGAAACAAGGAAAGGGTATTTGCTTGAACATTGGGAACCTCTAGAGCATTAGAGTTGAAACCTTGGGACATTATTGGGGAATGTAATGTCCCCTTCCAAGTGAGCCATTGAGCAGCATGACTCAATATCCTATATGACTCTCATAGGCTGTAGTCAATAAGGAAAAAAGGAGTCAAGGATATGTCACTAGGTTAAAAGATTGTCAAACCCTAGAAGTGACATTAAATAAAATAAACAATTATATTCAAGGGAATTGGAGGGAAAATAAGGTGAAGATTTGATTTGGAAAAAATGGAGGAAAGATATAGAAGATCCAAAGGAAGCATAAATAGAAGAACAACCCTTTCCCTTGGAATTATGTTTTGATATCTTATTGAGTGTTCTTGTAGCCATCATTTTTGTTGGGGTTTTGGGAAAACAACTTCCACTATAGGTTTAGTTTCGATGGTGCAATATCCACCCTAGCTAGACAAGAGGGGGGATTCATACAGAATCCTCATTTGAGTTCATTGTGGTGCTTGTTTCCATTCTAGAGAGAATTTTGAAGTCATATCATCTCGCGAAAGGGGTTTGCGGAAATTTTTTGAGGAGATTGTTCATCAGGGCCACAGGTGCAGGAGGGTTTCACTCACCTGAAAAAGGATGTGTCCCCGTATGTTGAGCTAGGGTCGTCCCGCAAGGCCCCGCTAGACACCCAGTAGGTGTCGCACAAGGACCCCTATGAATCAGGGTTTTGCAACAGCTCATCGGATCGGGTCTGGGAAGGATTTTGAATCCATTGCATGATCATTCATAGCGAAAACGTCACATGAGAAGAGCAGAGGAAGGATTGAAGAGCCTTGGGTTCCATATCTTGGCATCATTCCAGTTTCTATTGTGTTGTTTCTATAGTAGTTTGTGATGCTTCGAGACAACCATTAGCTTGTGTGCTTAGTAGTAGTATGCAGTTGTTATTACAGTCCTTAGTTATCATTGTATTTATTTTTGGGGAATTTCCATCCATAATAAGATGCCATTGTTATCTGCTCACTTCTATGTGTAATGGATGCATGATCTATGTTTAAGATACTATTTGGCACTTCCAGCAATTTGTCTGATAAAATCACACAAATAATAATAATAATAATAATGGGTAGTACACATATATTTATCATCTATCCTAGCTTGGAACATTACAATGAAGAAGTGGATAGAGGAAGACTAAGAATGTGAAGTCGAAGGATTAAAGTGTTGGACACACCTACCACACTTAGAGGGGGGGTGAATGAGTGTGGGGCTCTTTTTCCCAAAAGCTTCCCTCTTTACAAAAACTCCTTAGTTAACATTCAACATTTATTCATTACCCATTGATGTCATTTATAACCAGTTAGATTAGAACATATATCAACAATATATCATCATCAAGTCATCACTACAAGGAACACAAAGAACACAAGATGTATGTACAATTTTTATTTTTATTATGGACAAAAATCTGGGGTTTATCAACAACAACTGAATAGAGTACAACTCTACAAGAGCACCAACTCTATAATGCAAGACTAAGCTTACACCCTCAGCACCAACTGTGTTAAGGTCCTAACCCGCACATAGGTAGATCAATGTATTCGGATGTAATAAAGGTCAATATTAATAAGACCTTTCAATAAAATAGAATAAGGCGGATGTAAGAAGACCTAATAGAAGCTTCTGCTTCTAGAAGGATCTTCCTCTAGATGCTTCTTTTTAGTATAAATAGGAG
>JASDQU010503208.1:113274-126994 GCA_032191745.1 Picea mariana
CAAATAATCTTTGATATTGATAAATCCCATATTCACTTGTTCTGTCTTCTGCTAATTCAACTGCCAACTTGCATAATCCTTGGCCTTTGACAATTTTAGCAAGCTTAATGTTCAGGTCATATTCTTGTAAGGATGTTATCCAGTTGGCTCTTTTCTCTCCCAAGTCCTTTTGTACCAATATCTTTCTCATAGTAGGGTAGGGTACTATCACCTTGGTCTTATATTTGATTAGATAGGATCTGACTTGTTTAGAAACTTTATAAAGTGCATAAGCTTACTTATTCACTCCAGGATAGTCTAGCTTTGCTTCTTGCAGTCCTAAACTCATAAAGGCGATTGGATATTCATTTCCTTCCCGATTCTTCTATGTTAGGAAATCTACAAATACAATATTAAAAGAAAATGTATAGAGTATAAGATAGTTGGACAAGTGACCAAACCCTATACTTTGCATTATGAAACTAATAAACTAGAAAGAGATGGATCGTTTTGTGAAAGAATATTTGGACCTATCAAAAGTAGATTTTGTGCTTGTGGAAATTCTCCAAGTATCGGAAATGAGAAGATAGACTCAAAATTTTTCACACAATGTGGAGTTGAATTCGTTGATTCTCGAATTCAAAGATATTGAATGGGATACATTAAATTGGCATGTCCGGTGGCTCACATATGGTATTTGAAATGCCTTCCTAGTTATAAATGTTTTCTGAATTCAAGATTCATCAGTGTCTGAGCCTGTGCTATCTCCACTTTGATTCTTCAAAAGAGGCTTTTTCCTTATAACCCCATTTAAACTCTGCATTTTTATTTATCATGTCCTGGAGGGGTTTAACAGTTCCAACAAATCTTAGGACAAATCTCCTTACAAAGTTAATATTTCTAAGGAATGACAACATAGATTTCTTATTATGGGGAGGAGATACTTTTGAGATGTCTTCAGTTCTCTCATTCTCAATCATCATGCCTTCTCTTGATATGATGAATCCTAAGAGTATACCTTCATGAACTGCAAAAACAGATTTATTTGGGTTGATTGAGATGCCATATATTATACATCTGTTAAATATCCTCCTTAAGTGAGTTATATGATCCTTTCTTTCTTTAGAGAAGACTGTGATATCATCAAGGTACACCACTTTAAAATCACCAATGAGTCCTCTAAAAGCTATGGCCATATCTCTCTGGAAAGTTTCCTCAACATTTATTAATCTGAATGGAATTTTTCTATAAGCATAAGTTCCCCATTTAGTTCAGAAAGTGTTGGCCCTTGACCAAGTTTTGAGGAACACTTGGTCATATTTGACCATTTTTGGGACTTTGACAGCCTGTCAAAGATGGAGCGCAAGGAGAAGCGGAGATCGTGGAAGCTAGACCCCCTTTTTGGGTCCTTTTTGGGTTTTTGGGGATAATGTAATGGGTATGGGATGTCGGCCCATGGGTTTACCCATGTTTAGGCCCATTTTTGTAATGTATAAGTAGAAGTCTAGGCTATGTAAGAAATGACCTTTTTTGGAGGACACTTGAGAAGTGGCTTGCTTAGTGCTAAGAGCTTATATGTGTGATATATTTGCAGAGTTGAGTGCATGGATTGTAAGAAGGTTTTATGCTTAGAGATACTCGAGGAAGGAGGATCTAGCAAGTTGCACAAATCTCCTGTCTTGCGCGGAGTAGGTTTTGAGGCTCTATGCTTGTAACCGGTTGGCCAGCAATAATACAGAAGAAGAGTTGGTGGACATAGCCCCATGGTGGGGGTGAACCACGTAAATCTGTGTGTCATGATTTGTGATGCTACTTACATTTGTTTTCCCTCTATTGCTAAGTGCTATGACATGTTTAGGTAGATTTACTTATGCTTTGTGCTTATTATATGTGTATAGATGATAGATTTGATGTGTATGAAGTTGCTAAGTGCTTGGTCTACCAGATCCGGTATATTGTATGCTGGTAAGTGCTGAATCATCTTAGATCTAAGTATATACTGCAATGCTCTGTGTTATATGTGGAGTGAGATAAGGGTTAATTCTAGGTGAACTATTGATGCTAAGTTCTTTTTTAAGTGTGTAATCACAGATCTAGATCCCAGCTAAGGTTGTAGACACCTGAGTCCTGCAACCACCCCTGCCTCTACCTCGGGTGAGACTTCATCTGCTTCGCAGGTGTTTTCAAAAGGGCCAGTAGTTAGGGTTTTGTTGGTGCATTGTTGTAGCATTGAACCCTAGGTCTTCCCCTATGCCAACAAATGGTTACATTGTCGGGACCTGAAACTGTGATTGCTAGGAACTAAGGAAGAAGAAGCTTTGTGCAAAGATTCATCCTAAACTTGTGAAAACTCTGTGCGTAGATCTATCGCTCTGATGGGAAGTACTATACTCGACCTACAAATCTTTGTGCTGAAGAAAAGAAGACAGATCTGAAGAAAAGAGGTAAGATCTATAAGCTTTGTGCTCTGATAAAGGTAAGAATAGTGAAAGGTTTTTAGATCTGGAAGCTTTGTGCTCAATAAGTGGAAATTTTTGTTTCTGAAGCATGAATTTAGGTATGCTTGATAGATTTTGTCCTAATTTGAAAACTAGGGCATTTTTAGATGAAATAATGTTTGATATGAATAGATATGATAAGAATAATGAAAGATATGTTATACCTATTCATAGAAAGAATGTTTGGACTAATGAGTGGATGCAGGATCCTAGAAAGAAATTTTTGTAGGCTAGCCATTATGATCCTAGCGCGCAGTACAGAAAAAGTTGGGGATCATTGAAGAGAAATAGAAGATTAACTCTTTGTTACAGTTGTAGAAGACCAGGACATCTTGCTAAGGAATGCCCTAGGAGAAAACCTAGTTGCCTTTGTTGTAAGGATATGGACCATGAAGTACTAGATTTCCCTAGAATGATTGCTAGACTTGAAAATATGAATATGGAGCAAGCAAACCCTGAAGGAGATCAAGAGACTAAGATTATAGAAGAACCCCGGAAAGAATCAAAGATTATGTTACTAAAAATGAAAGAAACCCTGAATGAACATAAAGATGCCACTTTGTTAGAGATCTTAAAAGAAAAGGAGAAAATCAAAGTAAGAATAGGAGACTTCGACATTGACTATGCTCTAGATGAGGAAACACATATGAACATTATGACAGAAAGCACTTGGGAAACCCTAGGAAGGTATGCTATGGTTCCTTCACTAGGAAAAATAGGGTTGTTTAAAGGAAAAATGGTAACCCTATGTGGCAGGATTACCCAGATAGCTATCAGTACCCATGGAGCTTCGACAAAGGAAGAATTTGAAGTTATTAAATTTATTGAGGACCGTGCCCCATTTCCAGCATTGTTAGGCAAGATCTGGATTGAAAAAGACCAGATCCTAAGAAAAGAAGAAAAGAAAGCCCTAGAACAGAAGAAGCAAGAACTCAAGGAATTTATGACTAGAAGGATCGCCTACTTGATGGAAGAACAAGAGAACAAATCTAATCTATTGGACACCAGGGACTTGGACGTCAAAGCTATAAGAGCATTAGAGGAACCAAAGAAGACTGAAATACCTAATCCATATGTTGAAGGAGTATTACCCTCGGATCTGAAGAAAGAATCTCAGCAGTGCGAAGTGACTATGTCGAGGGAGGATAGGAATTAGAACGGGAAAAGACCGACTGAGTTGAAGACTACCAGGAAGAAGGCTTGAAAATTAAGTAAGAAAAATATGAAGATTGAAAAGTTACAAGAGGTCCCAGGTGGAACACTGCAGAAGGAAAAATCACATGAATTGAACTTTGTCGAGATATCAGAACAACGACATATGGCACTTCGTCGTGGTGAAACAATCTAGCCGTTGGACTGATATACCTGTTCGACTTTCACCCCGAACAGATACAAAAGCATTAAAGGATCACCGCCAGACCGTTGGACCTCACCATAATGGACATATCTATGATAATGGAAGCTTCATATCCGTTGCAAGTAGATCGTTGACGAACTTCATTTTTAGCTCATTGTGTCGTGCCCGAAGAACGCTTTTGCCAACTGAAAATTCGAAGCCCATAGAACTAGTGATTGTATACAGTGATCATTGCAAGCAGATTGTTCATCCTAGTGCAGTATCTGAGATCATCGTTCTCCAATTATCTTTTTCGAGTGCGTATGTTCGAAGAGCTCACCGCAGTTGAGGAATCTATCACAGAGGTCCTTCTCAACTTAATGACTGAGAGAGTCATGTTGGAAAGAGGAATGTCCATTGGAGTCCAAGCATCATCAATGAGAGGAGTGCAAGCCTCCCCGTCGATTGCTCGAGCAGGAACATCTCGAGCCGGCGCGGAAAGGAGAACTAAGCATAAAGATGACATAGCCAACATAAAGTTAGTGCCATCCATCCTACCAGCTTACATACCCCCTTAGAGCGGTGCGATTAACAGGGACAGTGTCCCTAGAGACTTTGAATACACCCTAGTCACTGCATATCTACCGAAAGGACTATGCACCTACCGCGCAGATCAAGACAAGGTTACAGCGTTGAAGTTTTGCGACTTCAACCTGGGGGACCATAAGGTTTACAACATGCTCACCCCATATAAGTACTTCACAAGAACTAAGGGAAAGAATTCGAAGATCGTCCCTCAGCAATGGACGATGAACCTCACGCAGTCTACTTTGCTCAACGTTATGAAATTACCACACTTCGGCAGACACCAGGAGGTGAATGCTTCTGTAAAATTGTTGCTAGCAAGTTACCACAGAGGATACCTATGGTTGAATCATTGCATAATTGTTGATCCAATGCTGATCAATAGGATCACCGAGATTAGCATGCAGGGCCCTGATCCCCAGGATTACTACCCTGGAAAGACCACAGACCGCGCTCTTTCACAGAATATTAAATAAGCTTATGGAAATGTCGAGAAGGGCACGCGAGGCTACAAGGTAGCCTCTATCGAAAGTGGCGCAGTGCACCTTGCATGTCAATTGATCGCAGGAAAGCTGGTATGTAAAAATTGACCTACACAAGTATCAGGCTTCATAGTTGACCTCGTAGGAAAATGCACAGAGGGACTACAGATGAACTGGGCGAAGTACCTGGTAAACCAACTAGAGATTGACTATAGAGAAGCCCAGGATCAGGGGCATGAATTCCATTTTAGCTGGCTTCTAATACTGATCAATTTTGTTTCATGGGAGCTACCGGAAGGCGCAACCTTTCTGGACCTCAACCCCTTTGAGCTACTTGCCATGAAGTTCAGTACATTATGGTACTCGACCAACATGAACAAGCAATAGAAATCGCATGTCGTTTTCCACACATATTATAACCAATTGAAAGCATCCATAGGGGGTGAACCTCGCATAACCCCGAAAACTTTACAAAGGTTTTGACCTTTGATAAAGTTCAACACGGATTGCCACTTTATATAACTAACTCCACGCGCCGATGAGCACCAGGAACAACTTCAGTCCTATTATAAGTTGACAGAAGAAGACCTAGAAGAGATCACCAAGGAATGGTCGGCAGACCTCCTTGTTGTAATAGATCCATCAGACATTTCAGACATCAACAACCAAGAAGCTGCACAGGACACACCTGGGCCCAGTGGGACAAAGAAGATGAACAAGCCTGAAGAGGTTCATGATGTAGATAGCATATCTGTAAGGACGGCTTCCGTCACACCAGATCAAGGAGGTAATGGCAAAGACCTAGAGGAAGTCGAACAGAGACCGGAAGACAAAGTCGAAGTTATAAAGAAGAGGAAAGGGTCACCTCCAAAGACTCCCTCCCATAAGAAATCGAATGAAACCGTAACTAAGATGCAGACCACGCTCACTACAGATGACTTCAGTTTCCTCCTCGCAACTATGAATGAAGCCATAAAAGAGATAACAAAAAAGCAGGAAGTAAAGAAGGAGAAAATATATAACCGGATTGAAATTGGGCTCCAAGAAGTGCAACAGGAACTCCAGTCTAGCCGCACAATATCTATTGCGCCTCTGCTAGAAGGAACAACAGAAGTGGGAGAAGAATCAGTTCAACTCCACAATATTGCTGATACAGTCGAAGTACGCCTTCGACACACATAGGAAGAAAAAGTGTAGGTTACTCAAGCCTTACAGAAAGCACAAGAGGAACTCATAGAACAACACCGAGCCACACAACAAGAGAAGGGTGCTCTCCAAGAAAAATTTGAAGAAGATAGAGAGAAGATCCAAAAGGATAAAGAGCAACTGCTTGTGAAGCAGATCGGGATGTAAGAAGTATTTAACCGAGCATTCCGCTCTGTCACTGGCTTAGAACAAAAGAGAGAAGAACCCTTCGAACGTCAAGTGATGAATCTTGTTGAAGTTATTCAATAGCTTCAACAAAGGGTTGTGGAATTAGATCTTCAAACTATACCAAGTACCCCGCAAGAAGTGCGCGACCAACGAGAATTGAATGCTTAGAGAATAGTCGAGAGGATTAAAACACTTGCTACAGAATGAAAACAGTTAAGTAGCAGAAGCGTGCAGATATATGAACAACTATCCGAAGACCCAGAGTTGAATAAATTGGAGTCCCAACTCCAGGAAGAAAAGCAGCACACAGATATAGTATAGGCGCAGCTCAAGCTCCTGTAACCCATCGAGGTGATGAAGAGATCCCAGGAACAATGCACCGCCCAACAACTTGTTCTTACCATGCAGAATAGAGTGATGGAAGTCACCCAAAAACTCTAGCCGAGCCAGGAGGCGACCTATCTACTATTTGAATAAATTGAAGGCCAGGGAATAGTACTAGAACAAGTAGTTGTCACAGTCGAGCAACAACTGGAAGGACCTATCAGCGAAGCGGTTATTCAGGAATTCGTTGAGCAAGAAGTAGTAGCACGGAGACAAGTCGAAGAAGCTCAAGCCAAGCTTGATACCTTTGAAGCAAAGTTACCCAAACTTGAGTGACTCAGGATGAGTCATAGGTGAGTGTTGGGGGCTTGTTGGCCCTTGACCAAGTTTTGAGGAACACTTGGTCATATTTGACCATTTTTGGGACTTCGACAACCTGTCAAAGATGGAGAGCAAGGCGAAGCGGAGATCGTGGAAACTAGACCCCCTTTTTGGGTCCTTTTTGGGTCCTTTTTGGGTTTTTGTGAATAATGTAATGGGTATGGGATGTCGGCCCATGGGTTTACCCATGTTTAGGCCCCTTTTTGTAATGTATAAGTAGAAGTCTAGGCTATGTAAGAAAGGACCTTTTTTGGAGGACACTTGAGAAGTGGCTTGCTTAGTGCTAAGAGTTGATCTGTGTGATATATTTGTAGAGCTGAGTGCAAGTATTGTAAGTGTCAAGTGCATGGATTGTAAGAAGGTTTTATGCTTAGATCTACTCAGGGAAGAAGGATCTAGCGAGCTACGCAGATCTCCTGTCCTGCGCGGAGTAGGTTTTGAGGCGATGTGCTTGTAACCGGTTGGCCAACAATAATACAAAAAAAGAGTTGGTGGATGTAGCCCCAGGGTGGGGGTGAACCATGTAAATCTGTGTGTCATGCTTTGTGCTTCTACTTACATGTGTTTTCCCTCTCTTGTTAAGTGTTATGACATGTTTAGATAGATTTACTTATTCTTTGTGCTTATTAGATGTGTATAGATGATAGATTTGATGTGTATGAAGTTGCTAAGTGCTTGGTCTACCAAATCCAATTTGTTGTATGTTGCTAAGTGCTTAATCATCTTAGATCTAAGTATATACTGCAATGCTCTGTGTTATCTGCGGAGTGAGATAAGGGTTAATTCTAGGTGAACTATTGATGCTAAGTGATTTTTTAAGTGTGTAATCACAGATCTGGATCCCAGCTAAGGTTGCAGACACCTGAGTCCTGCAACCACCCCTGTCTCTACCTCGGGTGAGACTTCATCTACTTCGCAGGTGTTGCCGAAAGGGCCGGTAGTTAGGGTTTTGTTGGTGCACTGTTGTAGCGTTGAACCCTAGGTCTGCCCCTATGCTAACAGAAAGTAGTTTTGATTTGGTCGTCATGGGAAACTAAGACTTGATTGTAACCTAAAAATCCATCCAATAATGAAATCATATCAGAGCCCGAGACACATTGGAGTATCTGTTCCATGGGTGCGATAGGATAATTATCTTTTTTCGAGGCTTTATTTAGATTTTTGAAATCTATACAAAGTCTAATGTCTCCATTTTTCTTCCTCACATGCACTAGATTGGAAATCCATTGAGTGTGTCTGAATGGGAATATTGTCCTTGCTGCCAATAACTTGATTAATTCAGCTTTAAATTGAGGCTCCAAACTTGGATGCATTTTCCTCAACTTTTGTTGAAGATGATTTGTTTGAGGCTTCATTGGGATGATATGTTGAATAATATTTGTAACATAGGTTTTGAGGTCATCATAGGTACAAGCAAAGATATCTTTGTATTCTTTGAAAATATTGATGAAGGCTTTCCTTTCAGCAAGGGAACAATTTTTTTCCAAGATTTATGTTCTGAGGTACATTGTTTGTTCCTAGATTGACGACTTCAAACTATATTGCTAAATTGTCAGTCTTGAAGTTTGTTACCTTTTTGAATTTATCTTGGAGGTCATAGAGTTTCTCCAACCTTACCACATTCTTAGGTATATTATTAATTGGGATGGCCTTATCCTTTTGTTGTGTTTGATCTGCCGAGTTAGGAACAAATGTGTTCATATCTTGATCATGTTGGCCTTCATCATTTATAGAATCTTTGAAGTTAACTTCAAGGTGTAGGAAGCTCATAATTTGTTGGTCATCAACAAAGACTCTCCACTTGGTCACATTATTAGGAATTGAAGGCTTGTACAGTAATTCCACAGAGAAAGAATCGGGAAATACCCCTTCTGATGCTACATTTGCTAACAAATCAACATTATAGTTCAAAGAATGAGGAACAATACTGGTATTAAAAGCATCAAACAATTTAATCAATCCCCATACCTCTTGTTGGTAATGCTTAATATGAATTGAAAGATAATGTATGGTGTTTCTCACCTATCTTATTACAATCTCAAAGTCACCAAATACCTTGATTGTATTTTCTTCCAAGTCTACTTCTTTTCTTATTCCCTGGAGAAGGGCTTCGTATTCAACAATATTGTTCGTACATTAAAACTTAAGTCGGCATGCTATTAATATTTTATTGTGAGTAGGGTATTTTAGTATGCATCCAACACCTGCACGATCAATAGAATTGGATTCATAAAAAAATTAAGTCCACATGTTAGGATCTCTTTTAAGTTTGTGTATGGACTCATAATTTTGCTCATTTTCTGAATTATTGGGGTTAGTGAGATTAGCAAATAGTTCTAGTTTGTCTCAAGATACTATGTTAGAATGTACAAAAGAATCATTGTTATTCCTATATACTATGTTACATTAGGTCTCAACAATCTGAATGCAATGAAGGATTTCATATTGTGTGTTTGATTCTGCATGGGAAGAAATATCAGTTGTGTGATTCCCAAAGAATGAATCATAAGAACAATTCCCAAGAATTGAATGATTAAACATGATGGGCTCATTGGGGTCTTTCAAATATGTTACCACATGCTTCATGTACCTTTCTCTATAAACTCTGATTTGGTTGGGTTTTCCATCATAAGGAAGCTATAGATATGACCAATATGTGGAAAAAATTCCATACAACATAGCTGACCAGTCTCTACTCAAAAGCATTCCATACGTATCACGGATATCCACTACTATGATGTCAATTGTATGATGTACTTTAGGGTTGGATAATAATATAATTAAGAAATTATTTAATTCCTCAACAACTTTGACTCTCATCCTATCCATCTGCATGATTTGGATATCCAATTCTTTAGGTTTGATGTTGAGTTTCTCACATACCTTGAATGCAATTACATTAGATGAAGCTCATGAATCCATCATGCAATTGTGCAAATTTATGTTAAAAATATCAAAGGAAAGAAAGAAAGGAGGAGTGTTAGACCTCGATCTTTGTTTGGTAAGAGATGCATTGACAATTAATTTTCTTTTTGGTGTTGTCTTCTCAGTAGTATGGTTAGCTTTACCTTTCCCCTTTATGGCTCCAACATTAGCTTCTTGATATTTTTTGGAAGTGTTACCTTGGAGAGTTTTTATGAAATTTTCCTAAATTTAGGGAAGCTTCATCACTTCAAACAAGGAAATGTTTGCCTTAGTTATTTTCATATCTTCTAATAAATCATAATTCAACTTCGATGGAGGAGTAGAAGGAGTACTTTGTTTGTCAACATCATGGGTCTTTTATGTGATGGATGTTGTTTTAGTAGCACTGGAAGATGCGGGAGGGTTATAAGATGAATTTTTACTTGCACTCCAGGTAGTTACTGCATTTTGTGACATGTGTATTTCTTCAACTTCTTCCTCTTTTTCCCCAACCCCAAACAATATATCCCAAAAATAATTAACTTTTTGTTCTTTAGTTCCCTCAGTTTCCTAAGATTGATCTTGTTGTTCAGCCTCTCCCTCTTCTTCATATTTAGATTCATTCATGTTTTGATTTTCCCAGACCTGGAGAGCTGTTGGCAGCCAATTATATTTTTTCTATTGTCCTATAAGCTGCCTACACCTGTGTCTTGCAAACGTCAAGTTTTTCGTCGCATTTTTCAAATAGACAACATTTTCATTTCTTGCAACACTTGCAAATTGCTCTCCATTAAGTTTTCACGACTGTAAGCGTGAAAACTTTTCCTTTCGAAGTCACATTTCGATCGTTATTTGAACTTTCATGATCTTGTTATCGATATTTTCTATGGCACTTACCTTTGGTTTATCATCATGTGGCTGAAAGGACTTTTAAACTATGCTCATTGGACATTTTTATATTGATTGCATAACTTGATTTTATTAAGTTTGTGAGGCATCGAGCATATAAATTTATATTTTTGGGACTTACCTAGTCATTGATTTGCATAGGGGTCATGATTTATTTTTGTTTTTATATATATGATGTGATCCTTATTATTATTCTTTTATAACTCTTGGCTTGTCAATTTTATGAGTATCGATTGGCACAATGGTTTAAAACTTTTGATTTATTCAATGGCGCATGGTTAAAATTTGTGGTTGGTTTCACGTTGAATGTCAATAGTTTGAAAAACTATAGTGTGTTGGTGCGTTGGCATATCACTCACCATTTGATTGATCAAACGATATGGTTTATGAGCTATGCTGTGATTGATTGAACAGAGGTTGAACTTGGCGGTTGTACTTTACCATAACTATTGTACATGGTGGTGATAACTCCACCACCCTCGCATGCTCACATTAATGCTCTCCCCTTTGATCGTTCATTGTTGTTAGACCGAATGGCTCTGCTTCTGTGCGTTGGTAAATTCGAACCAAACCCTTACCATGAGCTCGCACCATGGCACCAGTCGTTCGAGCTTAACCCAATGGGAGCCAGGCCCTGTTGATGTTCGACAATGCCCACAGTGACCTCGAGGAGAATGGGTGGATGCCATTTATACAAAAATTCGAGGGTTTTAACCTCTGCGTAGCTCGACAATTTGCTTTGACCTTCGATGGCTGTCGAGCCAAGGTCGACGATGTTCAATTGGAAATTGATGAACAGTTTATCAGTCTTGCTACATGTCTGCCTGCCACTGGACAACGATGGTCCAAGAATTGCAAAGTAGAGGAGGTCCCATGGACGCTTCTCTTCCAGTCACAAAAAATCACCTCCTGTGAT
This sequence comes from Picea mariana, assembly GCA_032191745.1. NCBI lineage: Eukaryota > Viridiplantae > Streptophyta > Pinopsida > Pinales > Pinaceae > Picea > Picea mariana. The sequence goes on from JASDQU010503208.1 coordinate 124,963, forward strand.
AAAGGTTTGCCAGTAACTATGCTCAAATAGCGTTGGCATGATTTATTGATGATAATCAAACAGTTTATCACCTACGAAGGTCGCTACGGGTTTGTTTTCTTGCACCACCTTCATTTACTTATGGTTTTTATGGGTTATCAGCTCAATATGCCTTACTATTTTCATAGAAGCCTGTTTAAAATGTCGAAGAAGTACAAAAGAAATGAGGCTGATAGTAGCCTTTTTCATTATGGACTGTTAAGATTATTGTTGTCTGTTATTTGAGTCTACACGGAGATTGTTGGAGCAATTTCATTGCTCGGAATGATTTTGAGGATTCGAACCCTCCACAGGTTGACAAACCGGTGGTGATCGAAGACGAGGCTGTACCCCCTGTACCATACAACATCCTGCTACCTAAACCCTTTCCCGACTCACCTATCGACCTACCCCACTCTGTGACTAAGGGTGTCGAGACTGTCAAGCCTGTGGGCAAAAAGCCCAAGGCAAAACCCACTGTAAATGATAAAGGGAAAAAGAATGCAATTTTAATTTCGCGGATGGAAAGAAATAAGCCAAAACCTCCTGTCGATCCAAACCCTATCATGTTGAGTGAGGACTCTGATTCGGAAGTGGAGCGTTTCTTGGCTAGCGAATACCCCTATTCGCAAGGTCTGTGTGTCGAACCCTCGTATGACTTTGTGTCAAACCTACCCCCTTGCCTATAGAACGACCCTAACTACCCAGGCATTAAGCTGCCTTGTGAAGCCCCCGGTCATATATCCAAACCCTCTCCTACTCTGTCTAAAACCCCAGTGCCACCCTGTGATCAGTGTAGCTCGTGGTTAGAGCGTTATTATCTGAATGTTCCTATTCTCCAGTCAAGAATTCACTCTTTGGAGGACCAGGTTGCACTACTTACCAGTCAAAAGGCTAGGCTACAAGCCACTGATAAGAAACAAAGGACGACAGGCTCCATCTTGTTTAAAAATGTGGAATCAGCTACCGCTGTCGTGAATTCTAAGTTGGCATAATTGAATAGCCTCGGCATCACACAGGTACATTTCGATATCACTTGTGTATGTAACAATTCGAATTTGGTTTTAAACAGTTCTCCTTACAGCATTGATTGGCTCTGTTACATTGTATGCATTATATACATAGTTTTGCGTTGACTAAAATGGAAGTTCGTTTTCCCAGTTTAGCTTCGATTGGATTTTCATCGATTTGATTGATCTTGGTGTGGATTTGATTTGTTTGATTGAATTAAAATGAATTCTCTGTTGTCAATCGAATTTGTTTTTACCTATTCAAGACAGGAAATGTTTCTCATATCCAATTTAGAACACAATCGCATTTCGTTTCGATTTCGTTGTAATGTATATGCTATGATTGGCAACAATTTTGATATGGTTAATTGTTACGGTTTTATGTCCCATATGAATTTCGAATAACAAGAGTACAATCCGGATCATTTCCAATGTGACTCTGTACAAAACACACCCAAATCGTGAATAGATTCAATTCATAACGATTATGATAAAACCCAGCCGGTTAATTCGCATTGATTTACTGTTAGCTTGACCATGTTATCAGTTGAATTCGTAATGGCAATGGAAACTCTGTTTGAATTTGATTCGTAAAACGAGATTGACTATATCCAGGTTCACAATTTATTTCTATATTAAACTCAGTCACGATTTGTTTCGATTGTTTGCCCATTTTACAATTATCACTTCTGTCGTGGTTGTGATCATAATTAATCGATCTTCTCTGTCGACTGTGCAAGAATCAGTGATCGAAATATATGACAAATTTTGGGTTGATGCTGTTACATGTGATTTCATTTACACATAATCGAAACAGTCTTTCCATCTATGTATTCGATTAAACGATATGAATCTTTTGCTACATCATTATAGCTATAACGAGTAGAAATTGGTTGTGTTGGATTAGATCGTATCACATACGATATGACTCATTATTGATTTCAATTGGATACGAAACAGTCTTGTTACTGTGTGACCCGATTTTATGGTAACAGAAAAACAGA
>JASDQU010503209.1:25711-35904 GCA_032191745.1 Picea mariana
TTGCATAAGTTGCATATAGTTGCATAGTTGGATAAGTTGCATATTTGCATATAGTTTCATATAGTTGCATATAGTTTCTATATAGTTTCATATACCTGCATAAGTTGCATAAAGTTGCATATAGTTGCAAAGTTTCATATAGTTGCATATAGTTTGTAACAGCCCCTTCGTTATGACTACAAGCGAAGCGGAAAGTGAAAAACAAAATTTTGCACTTAACAGGACGACAACAATGATTACAGATAAACAACACATCTGACGATGAGCACCACGCCTGTAGAACAAGAAACAGACAAATATGACTCCATGAATTGGCACAAGAGCACCTGAGAGAAACATGTGTAAAACAACAAGGAGAGACGACTACCCGCCCAACACAACATGACCACGCCTACAAGCTAGGGACAACATCCCCATCCTGACACAATGGCCTCGACAACCAGTTAATTAGAACCTCTATGGCATGCAAACCCAATGCATGAAGGTGTCCCACCCCAAGCACGAACAACAACTAGAATGAACAAACGCCCACAACGGGTAGTACAGACTTCGGCCAAGTTATCCTTTGCCTCTATCCATTAGGGCGCACAATGATCCCCTCATCAAGAATCATGTCATTGCCAGGTGATTGGCACAACAACAATCGTGGCGCAACAACAAAATTGGAACCTCAATACCTGCTAAAAACAACGCGCTAGGAGATTAAGCACTATCTGAACACCTGACTACTAACCCTAGCACCCAACGACACATCAGCAAGACGACTTGGACATTCAAGTAACACCAAATTCCTTGCACAACAAATCAATCGCACACCTTAAATAAAATTCTTAAGGTACCCATCTTTTTAAAAGAAAAACTTGCAATAAAGGATAATGGCAATATCGTTGATAAAGGTTAATACCAGATAATGGTTAACACCACTATTTTACAATTATTTTAAACTATAAAGATAATGGTTAACATAACGAAATACAAATAATAATATCGTTGAGAAAGGTTAAAATAGATATCGCACAACCATATCTAAAGGTCAACCACTAAATTTAGCAATAAAGATAATGGTCAATAAATAACCAATAAAAATTTGCAAAAGGATAAAGGTTAAAGGTATCGTTGTGTAAGTTTAAAAATGATGAAAATAAAAGTTGTCATAAACACAGGCGTTCATATGAACAATTAATAAACATGAAGATAGATAATAATAAGGAAATTAAAGCGGTATACCATCACTATTGATAAATGAATATCATTTTCCATTAAAGATAACGATCAAACGTTGTCCACCAATCATTTATGTTCTGAAATGTCCTCTCATTCTATGATTATAAAATTTGCTAATCAATGCATACAAGTCGTTGTCAAAAATATTACAACCACTGAAATTAAAGCTACCCAATCGTTGTGCGTAGAGAACTATGAGTTCATTGTGCATCAAGGAGAAAACGCAGGCATAAAAGGACCTTTGAACCTTCATAAAATCACCAGGAGATTTAACTGTCAAATATGACCTTAAGCGGTTTAGTTGTTGTCCCTTATTATAAAAAAAAATTGCATCCAAGGTAACTGAAATTCGCATAGCATATAATGTTCAGGCTGGAAAAAGATGCGAAGGTCCAGAGGCAAATTCGCTGCCACCTTAAGATAAAAAAAAATTGCGTTGAGTATTCCATAAGAAGGCACATTCATACAGTGGTTAAAATGTTGCCTCAAGGTTACGAAAATTCGGGTGTAATTATGTAAAACGTAGAGGGATATAAATATAATCGATAGCAGGGTTTAAAACCATTTTATTATCAGTGGATGGAATTGCAACCTATCATAAAATTAATACATTAAGGTTGGAATAGTTGGATCATTCAATGACAGGGAGGCTATCCTCAACGCAGTTTATCAGAGTTTAATTATATAATATATGATTAAGTAATAAAATTAACAATGTAAGGAAACCCGTCATAAACCGTATAACCAACAAGATCGTTGTCAACAGTGTAAAATCGTTGTCTAAAGCTATTAAAATAAAGGTTTTCCCTGGGTATAAATAACAAGGCAGATTCACATAAAGATACAACAAAGGTAAGGTTGTGATGACGCGGATTTAAGCATATCATAGCGCAAAGACGTAAATTCGAATCGCAGGGATAATACTGGGCAGGATGCCAAAATCGTGGAGCCAAATGGTGCTTACTGCCATTGCAAGCGTGGGTTAAAAACTGTGCTTAATCCATTTAAAATTGTGGATCAGAAATAGGGAGAGGTGTCAAAATCGTGAGCAGAAATGTTGTTGTCTGCCAAGCATTTCGCTGTTGTGCGTGTCATTCAAAACATTGAGTCTTAATAATGGAATTTTCTAAACTCTACCCTTCTGAATTCGCTGAGTATACCTTAGATATTGCATTCAATCACAGTAAAGAAAATGCTGCCAAAGACAAAAATGAAGCCAACACATATATACAACAATCGCAGTCACACTTGAAGGTATTAAATCGTTGTAAGTCTAGGTGTAATAATGGTTAAATTCGCTGACTAAGATGGTATAAATAAGGGGTAATTTTGTTGGGTAAAATCACCATCAATATTTAATGGAAACACATAGTACATTCACCATTCACCATCAACTATTATTTAAAACATTGAGTGCATTCGCCATTAACTAAATTAAAACACAGAGTGCATTCACCAGCAATTGCATTAAAACGCAAAGTACATTCTCCAGCAATTACTTTAAAACGCAGAGTAATTACAGGTTCACACGCATTTTATCATGGGTAAGTCTGATGCCTATCATTGGGTGATGTCGCTGACTTCCACAGGTTCTAAATAACACAGTCCAAATACTTTAAAAACTATCAATCGAGTCAAGTTAAAGTGCAGAGGTAAAATCGGAGGCCATAGGTGTGAAAACTTAAGGTAAAATTTGCACAGTAAAGGCAGACCAGATGTATAAAAAAACCACACAGTAAATTTGTCGAGAAAAGCATTAAAAATGCAGACGACATTCATTTAAAAATTCAGAGATCATTCATTAAAATGCAGATATCCTTTCATCAAACACAGAGGTAATAAGCGGATCGCGGAAGGAAGGATAACAATCGCAGAAGTACTCATTCGCAAAAGGAGCAAGGAAATCCATCAATCAGGAACTATCAACAAGGGTAGACAGCTGGGCAAGCATCCTTTGCTCATCATCCAAGCACAGAAAAGCAGGGCATTAGAATCTATAGGTTTTTGTGCACCAAAGTGACAACCGTCGATTCAGCTCCTGGTCGACTGCCCAGGCGTGGATTTATGAACTAGGGATGAGAACGAAGACCAGGCATAAAATCTTCATAAAATGCGATTTAAAATCAATAGGACAGTCACAACATCAAGGATCAAATGCCAAGGGAATCAAGTCAAGCAGCGAGCTTAAGGCTATGACAATTTAAGTTTTCGATTAAACTGATAAGTCAAGCACCTTCTTTACACAGTTAAAAAAAATACAGAAATGAAAGTGTAAGGTCTATAATACTCTATCATGCAGAATCAAAGTAAGTGTATCGTAGCCCAAATTGCCCACTCTGAGTCATTGCCTTGCGTTCTCCGTCCAACTCCCTCTTGCTGACCGATGAGACTTTACCGATATCTCCCAACCAATGCTAGGGATACTCTTCTTCCCCCTTAGCCCCCCGAGATGCAAAGGGGCCATGCACACTGAACTAGAGAACAACTAGCTCCTAGCTCACCTCACAAGGCTAAGATACCACTCATCACCGAGCTGGGTATCCCAACTCCCACAAGCTAAGCCAGTCAAGTCTAAAATTATGCAGCGTAATGTTACGCATAACAGAGGAGCTCCATCTTTCCTCTCCTCCCTCCTTTATATAGAATTTCTAAGTCCTTCTTTCCCAAATTCCCATTTAATTTTAATATTCAATAAATTAATTCAGAAAAATCCTCCCCGTACATGTGTCACCCATCCCCTTCGTTGCACCATAAATTAATTTCATTCATTATTTAATTACTCCTATTTCCCTCACCCACCTAAAATCATTCCTAGAATCACTCCTAGGTGTCCCCATATTCCCTTACACAATTTAATGACTTTCACCCTTACTAATTTACTAGTTGAGTTCAATTTAGAAAGTTCTTAAAGGTAATATTCCTTGCTAAGTTGGTCATTATGCTTTTTCCTTATGTTTCCCTTTTTCTTTAAGTTTCCCTCTTTTTCCTTAGTTTCTGAATTCTTTTAAATTTCCCTCTTTCCCTTTTCATTTAAAACTCAAATTGGCAACTGTACAAAATTACCTTTTTCCCCTTTCTCTTTTTAATTAATAAATTTTTAATTAGCATATTTAACAAAACAATTAATTCCCCTTTTTCTTCTTTTTTAAATTTTGTCCCCCAAAAGATTTTTATAAATTAATTGAATTGATTACCCCCCTCTCGTCACATGATTAATGATGATTATTATTATTATTTATTTATTTTTATATAAACATATATTTTTTTATCACAAGTATCACTTAGACCTAGATTTTATTTTCCTAGGTTGGGCGACATTTTATTAGGGAAATTGTTTTAAATCTTTCTCAACACCTCATTCATTCTAAGGCCATCTAGGTTTATTCATTTATTAATTAACAACGTGATGTTCCCTTCAGGATGCACTAGGTGCTCCATGGGTGCCACTCACCTCATTATGCTTCTCTTGCGCGACGTGCCCTTCAGGACGCACTACGTGCTCCAAGGGTGCCACTCGCCTCTTTCTATTTTTCTTTTGCGACGTGCCCTTCAGGATGCACTATGTTCTCCAAGGGTGCCACTCACCTCTTGACTGACTTGGTAGACATCAAAAACCCTTGGAGCCAATACTCCGCTAGGAGATATTGTGGGAGACTAAGGGTCTCTAAGGAATAAGGCCCCTGCCTTATTGTGCACCCCTTAGAATCATAGTGAGTGATTGTCACAGTCTTCCCTCACAACATCATGGGTCTTCTTAAACTAGGTAGTCATTAACCTACAGTTCGAGCCACGGTGGGAGTGCTAGTAGGTTGTGGCAGGGTTGTTGACCACACCTCTCCCTCAACGTCTCTGGTATTCATGCATCACCCCTCTACTCCACATGTGAGTCTGGTCGGCAAGATATCATCAGCCTGCATCATCAACGAATCATGTCAGAAATGAGATCCATAATCATAACATCTAATTAGATGCACATATGTCATATATACAACAATAAAACCCAATAGTCCACTCTCTGACTCGTTCTGGAGTCCAAGGATTTCATCGATGCCTCTGCATCCTCGAGGTCCAAAATCCTGCACACTCAGGAGAACCAAGTCAATAGCACCTGCCTAAGTCAATACCGCAAAATAACATATAATCACATCCATAATGCCTCATAATCATAATCAACGGCCAACAGTATAATAATCTGGATCACTTGCAAGCAAGTGTCCTCAAAGAATAAGTTCGCTCAGAGAGCGCAAGAATGGGATGTTACATTCACCCCCTCTTGGTATAAACTTTGTCCCAAAGTTTCACAGTAAAAGTGCCAAAATAACGTGTATCACAGTATCATAAGTCCATCTATCCAACAAAAATGGAAATTGTTGGTGCATATCATATGCATCCTCTAAGGTCGTCGAGTGCAGACTATAGTTGTCCCTCTGGGCCTTGACCTCATCTATTGTTCGACACTATAGTTGTCGAATGTGATGATCCAAGATGTGGATCAGCTCAATCATGAGTGCACCCTCATCCGACACCCGCAAGGTGCTTAAGTCAAACATTTGTAGGATCACTCATCATACTGTCTCAAACAGAGATGTGAAAGACATCATGCATACGCCTCAATAATCAGGCACGGATAGTCATTAGGCCACGAGCCTCTCTTTTCCACAATCTTGTAGGATCCCACGAACCTAAGAGATAGTTTATCCCCTTTTTCAAACTTGATCGAACTCTTAGGCAGTTTTAGCTGCAAAAATACTCAATCGCCACATCGTAACTATGGTCAACACAACGCGCATAGACATAACTCTTCTACCGATCCTACACTTCCTTGATCCTTTGTCTTAAAGAATGCATTTAATCTTCCAACTCTTGGATCGCTTCCGGTCCCACCAGGACCCTATCCTCAAGTCGATCCCAACTCAAATTCGTTCAACATGGTCACCCATAAGGGAGATCGAAAGGCTCCATCTTAATGGTGCTTTGGTAACTGTTGTTATAAGCGAATTATAAATGTGGAAAGAATTCTTCCCAACGCTTTTGTTGTTCCATCACGTACATGCACAACATGTCTTCCAATATTGGGTTGGTTCATTCGATCTACCTTTCTATCTCTGGGTGATACACAGTACTAAATTTAAGTTAGGTTCCCAAGGCCTCTTGGAAACTAGTCTGAAATCATCAAGTAGACACCGATCCTTGATCAGACATAATCCTCTTAGCTACACCATGCAGCCTCACAATCTCACTGATGAAAAATCTAGCTATGTCAAGTGCCTGATGCATTTTACACACAAGAATAAATGACCACAATTCGTTAGGGTGTCGACTACCACAAAAATTGAGTCATGTCTCCTCGTCGTCAGTGGCAATCCAACAATGAAATCCATCGAAATAACCTCCCATTTTGATTATGGAATAGCGTGTGGTTGTAGTAATACTATTGGATGTCTATGTCTAGCATTTACCTACTAACATTCTAGACATCTGGCCACATAGCTGACAATGTCTGCCTTCATTCTCTTCCAGAAGAATAAGGGTTTAAGGTCCACCCTCATCTTCGTGACTCCTGGGTGGGCCATGTACACTTCTCTGTGAGCCTCATTTAGGATCAAGCTCCTCAATTCGTCGTTTGGTGGTATTTCAATTTGATTTTTAAATCTCAGTAGTCCATTGTCGTCCAACGTAAATCCTTCAAATCTTGGTACCATCATTGTGTTTTGTCCGATAAAATTTTTGACCTCTTTGTACCATTCATTGTGGCACTGTAAAGTTAGAATATTTTCATGTATATTCGTTTGAAGAGGCAACACCAAAAATATGCAAGGTCTCTGACTCAATGCATCTTCCACTCAGTCCATTGTTCCTTTTACGTAAGAAATATCGAAATCGTACTCGCTAAGCAAATCCGACCAACATTGTTGTCACACGTCCAGGTCACTTTGCGTAAAGATGTGTTGTAGTCCACAGTGGTCTGTCTTTAGTTCAAAATTTTGTCCAACAAGGTAGTGTCTCCAAACATTCAAGGCATAAAAAACTGCTAACAAATCCAAATCATGTGTCGCATAGTCCTCCTCATGCCTTCTCAACTTCCTTGAAATGTAAGCAATCACCTCACTGTCTTGCATCAAGACTCCGCCTAAGACTTCCTGGGATGCATCAGTGCATACCAAGAAGTTCATGTCCATGTCAGGAACCTTTAGTATCGGTGTTGTTGTCAACAGCTCTTTGGGCCTCCGAAATGATTCCGCACATTCTTGGTCCAAACAAACTTCTTTCTCTTCGTCTACAATTCTATGATCGAATTTGCTATCTTTGAAAATCCCTCGACGAATCGTCGATAGAATCCTGCTAAACCCATGAAACTATGCACTTCTAGGAAATTCGTTAGCGCAGGCCATTCCATAATAGCCTCGACCTTTGTTGGATCCACGGCGATACCTTCGCCGGAGATGACATGCCCTAAGTAGAGAATCTTTGATTGGTAAAATGAGCATTTGGACAATTTCCCATACAATGTGTTCTCTTGTAGACATTGTAGTACCAAGAGCAAGTGTTCTTCATGCTCCTCCATCGTCTGAGAGTAAATAAAAATATCGTCAATGAATACTTGGACGAACTTGTCCAAGTACTCACGAAACACCTCATTCATCAAACTCATAAATACACCTGGGGCGGTTGTTAGTCCAAACGGTAAAACAATAAACTCGTAATGTCCAAACCTCCTCTAAAAGGCGGTCTTAGGGACGTCATCCTCCTTGATCCGTAACTGGTGATACCCTGATCGTGAATCGATCTTTGAAAACACCGTAGCACCCTTCATCTGATCAAATGGATCATCAATCCTTGGCAACAGATACTGATCCTTGATCATTTCCTTGTTCAATTGACGGTAGTAAATGCAAAGTCTCCACAACCCATCCTTCTTTCATATGAAAATAATAGGTGCACCCCACAGTGACACACTTGGGTGTATAATTCCTAGGTACAACAACTCCTTCAGTTGCATTCTCAACTCCTGTAACTCCGGGGTCGACATCTAATAAGGCATTCTAGCTATCAGTTCAGTCCCCGGTTTTAGGTCTATGGTAAAATGCAATTCCATCTCTGGTGGCATCCCAATAACTCCTTCAGGAACACATTCGTAAACTCTCTCACCATAGGAAGGTGTTCTAGACCTTTCGCTGCTCCCTTGTTGTTTAACGCAAGTATCGCATAAATATTACATCCCTTGCGCATGTGTTTCCATAGCTGCAATGAAGAGATTAACCTCAGGGAAACTCCCTGGTTCCATCCTACAGTCATGCGTCTATATCCCTCATCATCGACCAAGCTCAAACGTTTCATCTTACAGTTGAGTATCACCTCATGCGATTCCAATCAGTCCATACCAATCACGACGTCATAAGATCCTAAGATCATGACATACAGATTGGCCCTGGTGACAAAGATAAACTCATCCTATTCGACTGCCTTTACCTTAATCCTTTTGAGCGTTGTACCAGAAATGGAAACTCTCGGTAGCACTGGGATCAATCAAAATACTAAGTGTCTAGTCAACGACGGTACCTGACATCTCGAGCACAGTCGACTGGTGCTCTGCTTGGCGTTTATTCATCGATGCATGAATCTGATGGGCCTTGACCAAATCTCCCATGGTAGTGGGTCCGACTGATCTAGATGCTCTAGTCCTCTTCACTAGGTAGTCGCGCTAGAAATGTGGCTCCCCACATTCCAACATACTTTCTTCGGTCCAGTAATCCTGGTACTAGAAGTAGAAGTTGAATTCTAACACTAAGGCCAACACAAACTTGTTGACCTTAAGTTTCTCGATAAGGGGGCGGAGCATACTGAAGCATCTCAAAAAATGGGTCACGTACTTGGGCACCATACGGTCGCCCTGTCGTAAGGTGTTTGAACTCATTGAGTTGATGCTCAATGAATTCCTCAGAAGATACCTCTCGTGGAATCGTTCCTCGAACAGTTCCCATGACATGTCTTCGACGGCCATGTTTAAAAGTGGCAGGAGCATCTTCCACCATAGAAGAGTGCTCCCCTTCATTTGAAAGACCACCCTGCGGACCTTCATGTTGGAGGTATAGTCATGAAGTGTAAGCACCTCCACTTATTCTCCAACCATGCCTCAACAGCTGCACTGTTAGGGGCACAAAAGAACTCGGGAAATTTGACCTTCCCGAGTTCGCAGTGAAAACTAACGGTACTTACTGGGCGCGTTGTGGACCCTCAGGGGTACAGGTGCCCCGGCCTCATCTCAGTACAGAAGGTGATTCAAGGCCTATGACCATCTCTGGAAGGACCCTGGTCAGACGATTATCATCCCTTACAACAATCGAATCCAACCCAAGGGCTTGTTCCTCCCCCATGGGGTTATACTTTGAGGGTGCGGGCACTTATGGAGGCATCGCACCTCCTTCAACGACACCATGTCATGAACCTTTATGGCATTCTCTAATCACAATCAATGCCTAGATACGTTAAGGTTTTAATTAGCACTAGGTTAAAAATCAAAGGCTTACTGCAGTGGAAACCTTGGCGATCCACAGTCGCAGGGTTGAACCCCCTCTGATACCAGATGTAACGGCCCCTTCGTTACAACTACAAGCAAAGCGGAAAGTGCAAAAAACAATTGTGCACTTAACAGGACGACAACAATGATTACGGCTAAACAACACATCTGACAATGAGCACCAGGCCCGCAGAATAGGAAACAGACAACTATGACTCCACACACTGGCACAAGAGAAACTGGGAGAAACATGCATAAAACAACAAGGAGAGACAACTACCCTCCTGACACAACATGACCACGCCTACAAGCTAGGGACAACATCCCCATCCCAACACAATGGCATCGACGACCAGTTAATTAGAACCTCGATGGCATGCAAACCCAATGCATGAAGGTGTCTATACTTTGAGGGTGCGGGCACTTATGGAGGCATCGCACCTCCTTCAAC
>JASDQU010503210.1:0-48114 GCA_032191745.1 Picea mariana
CAAATCAATATACCAAGCTTCACTTTCTTCATTATGTGCTACAAACCTTGATATGAATAACTTATCATTCATAGTTTCTTCAACAATTGTATTGGCACCTTTATGTTCCATCTCTCACAATTTTGTATAACAATCTTTTTCAAGATGACCAAATTTATGACAATAATAACATTGTGGTCCTTGTCAGAGATCCATCTCTTCCTCTTCCTCTGAATTGACTTGGACTTCTTCCTCTGCCTCTTGAGGTGGATGCATTTCATTGATAATTATGTGACTATTGTGGATGCCTATTTTGATTTTGATTCTGATATTGACCCTTCTTTCTTCCTCTTCATCTATGCCTTGTGGAAAAAGCATGTTAACTTCCTCAGTTGGATTACTTTCTTCAATGGTTAGTAAATAGTCACTCAATTCATCAACTTTCATTGTGTTTAAATCTTTGGAGACTATAATATTGGTGGTGACCATCTGAAATTTGGGCAAAACACTTCTTAAAATTTTCTCATGCATTCTTCTTTCTGGAATATCTTTACCTAATGACCTCATCTCATTAACAAGATCTTGCATTTTTGTGATGTGATCATGAATGGATTCATTACTATACATATTTGCATTTTCAAAATTCTTCCTTAAAGTTTGCAATTTAGTTACGACACATTCATATGTGTTCTTTAAAATATCTCATGCTTGCTTGGATGATTTTACAACAATGATTCTTGGAAATATAGACTCTTAAACTGTGTTCCCTATAAGAGAAAGTGTTTCATTATCCTTCTTTATAAATTCCTTTGAAGATTGTTTTTCAACGACATTCAATGTTTTAAATTCGCCATCATAAGGCATAACATATCCATCAATTACAAGTTCTCATAAATCTTTAGTGATAAATATGGATTGCATCAGTTTGCTTGAGTAAAAATAATTTGTGCCAAGTAGCTTAGGTAACACAATATTGTTTGTTGTCTTTGGAGAGAGAGAGAGAGAGAGACGGACCACCAAAAATGATCTTTTTACTAATTTGAGAATACAAAAGAGAGCTAAAAGCWCCATACTCGCCAGAATTACAAGTAAATCTTTTCAATACAATATCTCTAGTAAGCACTCTCTCTTAATGAGAAGTGAAAAGRTAATATAAARATTACAATCACTGRTAAARTCTACATAAGTATASATACATTCTTAACCATTAAACCCCACTCAAATTRTATAGCATTTAGGCAAGCACCAACCGTAGGAGATGTGTTCAGGGAGCCTGCAAAGGAAGGCGGGCAGAGACTCAGCTCAGCTAGGCGGATCCGCAAACATAAGGGTGAGTAAGGTAAAGGTGAGCCCCAACCCCTCTAGGCAAGGTAAGGACCAACCCTATAAATAGTCTCGGACGGTTACTTCTATAATAGAATATAGGCTTTCCTATAGGGAATTGGCCGTAAAGAGGCGTAAATAAAATACCCATTAAAAAAATCTCATTATTTACCATTTGCCACTAAACTTTTTGTTGGCATYCACTAAACAAATAAAAAACCATAAAAAAGTCATTCCACAAAACTCATTTCACAATATTTTGAAGCTTCCAGTCTTCTCTATTGGTGCACGCCAAACGCATTAGTCTTTTCTTCTTAGCAGCAATCGTTTGTCATACGCACCAGTCTTTTTTCCTCTTGGCAGCACTTTTCCACGCTTTTTACTTGGTATTTACCAGTCCACGCGGTTGCAAATGAGTAATAAACCTCCCATTTAATAAGATAGTAAACCTGCCTTGACGTGAATGATTTGCCGTCTTGAAAAAATTAGATGCAGATCTCACGAGTCCACGCACGACTACTGGCAGCTCTGTCCACGCCAAACATTCAACTTTGTCGACTACTGGCAACACAGGTTCGATCCGTCCACACAAACGCTCACACAAGTTAGATCCACCCACGCAGCTACAAATTTAATAGTCAACCACGCTGTTGCAAACTCCAGGGAACAATTGATGACACACTCTATGTGGGTATCACACCTCTCCACGGTATCACACTCCATGGTCCTTGTGAGTTTCACACCCTCAAATCTGCAACAAAACATGTCAAGAGAAGAGATGTCTCGAGAAGTAATCATCTCTTACAATCACTCATTAATTCAGTAAACAAATCTGATCTCAATCTCACAAATATCACATCTCTATCTCACAAATATTTAATATTTCTATTTAAATCTATATATTTAATATTTCTATTTAAATCTATACATACAAATGAATCATTATTCCAAAATCTATAACATACAAATGAATCATTATTTCAACATTTTTGTTGATAGAATAAAACACATTTATTTAATTTAATAATTTACATAAATTTATAAACGAATGTCTACTTAAAGCAACAAATATATTTACTGGATTTATTGCTCCATAAAATAAGTGGTTCTCTAAACTTTTTTCGTTTCGTTGTATTTATGTTCATGTGTATCTCCTCATTGACAACACTATTCTTCTCCTGATGATGATTCTAGAATAGAATTGAAATTGAAATGTTGAAATGAGAAGAATTAAAACACATATTCCTTGAAATTAAGCCATAGTAGCAAGATCCAAATATGAATATGAATACGAATTAGAATATGATTCGGTAAACAGAATTAAAAAATAAAAATAAAACTAACATGTCTCTCCAATATATAAAGTATATATCTCATAAAAATTCTGCATTTTTTTTCAAATTTTAGAAGAATTCCAGCCTCAAAGAATGCACAATAAATCAAAAAAAACAAATCATTCCTTGAGAAATTGTTAAGAATTAAAACACATATTCCTTGAAATTAAGCCATAGTAGCAAGATCCAAATATGAATATGAATACGAATTAGAATATGATTCGGTAAACAGAATTAAAAAATAAAAATAAAACTAACATGTCTCTCCAATATATAAAGTATATATCTCATAAAAATTCTGCATTTTTTTTCAAATTTTAGAAGAATTCCAGCCTCAAAGAATGCACAATAAATCAAAAAAAACAAATCATTCCTTGAGAAATTGTTAATATAATTTATATCATTCCTTGAAAAATTGTTAATATAATTTATATCTCTAGCTTTTTAAGTCTTTTTGATCCTTTTGAGGTTTAGGAGCTTTTGTTTTTTATGGTTTATGGGTTTACAGGGATAACAGACAGGTATATTATCAAACACCGAAAAATAAGTTGAATATACCTTATTTGTCTATACAAAAATTTCGCTGAATTTCGCGTTACTATTGAATTTACTTGCAATAAAGGTTAATATGATTAAATCTTACTATAAATTAATAACTTATCTTCTTCACCATTATATCATAAATTCAAACAAAAATATTACACTAAAAATATATTGCAAATTATTTTAAATGAAGAATCACACTAACAAATAAAAGTTCATTCTTATCCATAGGCATCATTCTGTATCATTATATCCTAAATTCAAACAAAAACATTACTACTAGAAAAATATTGCAAATTGCAAATTATTTTAAAAGGAGGAAAATCGCACTGACTAGTTAAAGTTCATTCATATCTCAAGACAAAAGGCATCCTTTTAAATAAGGAATCAAAACTCAGATATCAGGAACCTATCACCAAAACATTGGCAAAATCTTATCTTAGAAGATTGAGCTACTGTCAATAATAAGCAACTAACGACTCAAATCATTGCCATAGTAACATATAATTTAAAATACTTGTCAAAACAAAACAAGGTTCATTTGGACTTATGAGGGTGAGGGGAATAATAGAGAAAACATATCATATGTTTTCTCTATTATTTCCCACCCTCATAACATATAATTTAAAATACTTGCCAAAACAAAACAAGGTTCATTTGGACTTATGAGGGTGGGGATGGAGGAATAATAGAGAAAATATACGACTTATGAGGGTGAAGGTGGGGGTGAGGGGAATAATAGAGAAAACATATTATTCCTCCCACCTCCACCATATACTCCACCCTCATATGGTGGGGGGAATAATAGAGAAAATATGTTTTCTCTATTATTCCCCCACCCCCACTGATATGTTTTCTCTATTATTCCCCCCACTTAATATGTTTTCTCTATTATTTCCCCTACCCTCACCCTCATATAACAAAACACAAGAGACATCTTAATATAAGAGTTCAGTTAAACTACTGTCAATAAGCAACTAATGACTCAAATTGTTCCAATCGTAACATATAATTTAAAATACTTGCCAAAACAAAACAAGGTTCATTTGGACTTGGAGGCAAAACACAAGAGACATCTTAATATAACAGTTCAGTTAAACAAAGTCTTTGAGATAATTCACTAAAGAGAGCTAGTTGTATTTTAGAGAAGAAGCTAGTTATATTTTAATCGCATGCTGGAGAAGAGGTAGAGTGACATAATATACTAACGTGAAAAATCATTATCAAACTCAAAAATATTGATTCGAGGCATCAGAAAATTAGAGTAATCAAGGAACACAAATAATGAAACATGACCATCAAAGATATTAGAGTAATCAAGGAACACAAATAATGAAACATGACCATCAAAGATATTGATTCCTTATGACCAAGATATAAGAAGATTTAATACAAAGCATTTGACTAAATAGATGAATCATCCCAAAATTTCAACAATTTAATGATAGCAAAAGAGTAGGCCTGGACAGATGAGGGGAGGATAGGATATTTTCTAAAGAAATCTTTCACAGGAAACTTTGGGTACTTTCTTGCATTTCGTGGATATTTTTTTTGAGAAAAACTTTGTGGGGAAAATTTTAGACACTTCCCCGCATTTTGCAGATGGTACCTAGTGTATACCCATCGGCACTGATTATGGCTATTGACCTAGTAGGGACATCAAGTGAAACATTTCACGGAGGCAAACAGCCTCAGGGATTGACCCCAAGACTTCCCGCAAAAAACTCAAAACACTTAACCACTCAAGCTAGCACACCAAAATAGGGAAGGGCAAGATATATAATGTCCTCTCTAACTTTATACTCTACAAAGTTCATCGTAAGGAGAATAAGATTTTACCTTATTTTCCAGAATTCAAATGTGAGAACTTCCAAATGGCCTTGAAGGTGAAAAACAAACCAATCTTTGACATGTTAGGGCAACATAGGTTCCAGATCATTTGGCTATGTTATGTTCAAATCCGGAACACCTTTTCACACAGGAAAAACGGTTTAAGGGATCACGTTGAAACCATCATTTCTCGTTTTTCATGAAACAAAAGGAAGATTACAACAGCCCGAGACCAATGCAGACAATATATTTACTACCAATGTGTAATGCTGCCCATATTTTTTTTCAATTGTAAACAACCAACCACGGTGCCGTTCATTGTTCAGGTACTGAAACAGCCAATGTAAATGCCGTTAAAAATGACCTTGTGTCTACCCCAATCTCTCCATCTGAGAGATCAGAGCATAAAACTGAGAAATAAACTAAGAGAGATGGACACCCGTTGAGATGGTCAGAATGTCCTTAGATGCCATCAGCAACTAGTTAATAGCAGCCTGCTCCAAACCTGCACATAAAGATAGGCAAGGTGATACAGTGCAAGCAGAATCACATTTACTTGCAATACTTTAGAGTTCAGATATCTTAATAAGACAATCCGTTTTTCCCAAGAACGAGAATATACGTTTAATTAGCTTTATGAAAGACAATACAGCAAAGCTCTAAAGCTAATGATAATACAGTCTTGAAGTAAATCTATCTCCCTAATGAAACAATCCTAGGATGCAATATTTTTAAGAATTTGTAGCTTTTTGCAACACAAACCAGACCCAGAAGAATCGGTTGAAACAATAAGTGAATGCAGGATACGTACTTGGATAACTCTGTTGAGAAAATCAATGGAGCAGACTGACGAGATGGCAAGTTAAGCCACCATAAAATTGAATAAAGCATAAAATTATGCACCGCGGAGGAGCTCAGATAGACAATGCCACTATGAATGACTACTACCTCAGTATTTAAAGTTTCATTTCTAACAAAGAAATTTCCGTATATGATATTAAAAAATAAATCAGCTCAAATGCTTTAAAGTTCAAACAAAGCAGTACACCTGGAAATGAAAGATAGTGCCAGAGAACAGTAGCACGAAACAGAATTTCCAGAGGGACGTTTAATGGTTTGCTTTTAAGTTCAAACAAAGCAGGAGTACACCTGGAAACGAAGGATAGTGCCAGAGAACAGTAGCACGAAACAGAATTTCCAGAGGGACGTTTAATGGTTTGCTTTTTGTTTTCTTGGCCGCAGTCAACTATGGTATTCTGCTTTGCCTCACTAAAAAATTATTTCGTGTAACAATGACCATTGGAATATCTCCACCACACTAAGGTCTCCACTCACTACGAACTGCTATTCATGGTTCAAAATTCAAATTTCTAAGATGGTAGATGCCTGATGCGGCTAGTCTCACTCTTGTTTGTATTATTCATGGAACGTCTCCAACCATGAGTTCGTAAAAAATGAACTCCAGTGCTTGATCGTTGCCAACCCAAAATGGTCCCTGCATTATATTTGTCTTGTAGTGTATTTTGTCATTTAGTGTCTTATACATGTTAACGAAACTATTTTTTTTTTTCGAAGAAAATGTCAAGGGGAAATCCAAGGGATGATTCCCCGCATTCATGGATGGCATTATTAGTAAACCCATCAGCATAGACTAGTGCACCTCACCTGGGGGCTTCAAACTAGGCACCTGCTGGCATGGCACTGGCCAAATGCCCAACAACATTGGCAACAACCGATTAAGCTAAGCCCTTGGGCTTCAAAACTTTTATTATTATATGATTCTGTACTTTGTTAGTTTATTATTAGTGGATTGAATTAAAATGTGAGGTCATCATTACGAAGACGACATCAAGTCTTGATTAATTGGGTGAATGGCTGTGATCCCCAACTGTCGTGTACATGGGACTCCTGTGTTAAAAAATAGGCCCCCCGTTTTGACTTAGCATCATGACTGGAGGCAACATTGTTGTATATCCTGCTTCATACCTCCATCTCTGTCAATTACTTGTATATATATTTGTATATAAGACTGAGTTGAATAAGACCATTAATGGGAAATTCTATGTTCTTGAACGTTGATGTGAATGTTCTTTATATCTCTCCTCTTTATTCCAGAAATGTGCATGGATATTGTTTCTTAGTTAACTGTCTCATTCTCGTTTTTAAATTCACAAATTGGGTGGATTTCTCTCAACATTTTGTGTCCTTGTCAGGTTTGGAATTTGACAAGGTAGACTCCTAGTTTAGTGGGTGATTGTGATTGTTTGGAAAGAATCGATCCCATTTGACAGCAATCAGGCCCATACAAAGAAGGTGAAGACATGAAAATGTCTGTTTCTTGGCTCTTGGACCTGAGGAGATAAATCAAGTACAAAGACAAGACGTCCAATTGCCTCAGCCAAGACTAAATGCATGTGATTTTGAGGTGATCAAGAGACACCAAGGATGGTTGTAAAGCATGAGAATCATTCAGATTCATAGTGATTAGCTTTTGGTTATCTGTTTTGCTTTGTTGATTGCCCTTCTTAATATGAAGAATCATGATGCTGTGAGTCATGTGCCAAGGAAGAAGCCTCAACAAGACAAAGGATCATGAAATCTGGTGTTACGATGTTTTGCATGAATTGCAGCACATCAATTACAGTCACAACCCCTTGCCATTGAGAAAATTGCTAAGAATGGTAATAGAGTAGTTGGTAAGCTTGTCCTTATCATTCTCCAAATTATACCTCAACCCATGCATGGAAGAGGACAGAGGTAATTTTCTCTCCAGGAAAAAGGATGGCAAAGAGGAAGCAGAGGCCAAGCAAGGGGCAGCTCTGTTTGGCAAAGTTTGTTGTAGATGGAGATCAAGATTGAGTTCTCATCTTGGAAATCATGGGGAGGAGGAGATTGCAGATCAAGAAGACATCCAAGTGAATATAGGAAGGAGACGAGGAGAGAGTCAGAAGACACTCCCAAGAAACAAACAACATGGCATCCATTGGAGAAAGGCAAATGTTCACCTTAGTAGTGTTGGAAACAAAGACTTCGTTAAGTATTGTAAAATATATGAGATAATCTAGATTGCTAAAAGGTAACATGAATAAGTGTGCTAGGTGAAGGCATTCCCTGCAACACAGAGACATTGCAAATGATCGGTACAAGGAGTTCCCCACAAATTATTTCTGTGATTGGTAGACAATCAGTGGTGAATTTGAAAATCAGTTCTAGTTATTATGCGACGACAATGAAGTTGTAGACAAAATATACAACTTTAAGCAAGAAAGGGGGAAAAATATCTGCTTGAACTTTGAACAATCTGTAACTGTTGACCCCTATCAAGAAGATGGACACAAAATAACAAGTGGGTTATTGAAATGATGGTTCATGGAGGTGTTGTTGCCTAAATATAGAAATAAGATGAAGGTGGTTTCACCCACATCATATGAAGAGGCTGTCAATCGGGCATAGAACTTGGAAAGGGAAGACCATAGGAGGTTTCCATTGTCTAATGCCTAATGATAAACCCTTTTAGAATAGGTGCATAGAGAAAAGATGTTGCCAAATTTATGATGGAAATGATGATAAAAAAGAAAGAAGAAAGAAAGTATGTTTGCTGCACAAACTGTAAACATGAAGAACATTCAGAGATATATATCCAGTGTAAACAACCATGACACCCATGAATGTAGACATAATGCTCGCAAAAAATACATAAGAAAGTTATGCTTATTGAGGACTGGGATAAGACAGTAATAATAAAGGAAGGCACAGTCCTACTCAGAAAATAGTAAGAGATGATGACCAAGAAAGACCAATGGTATAATGTGTTCAGTGTGGAAAGTTAGGGCATAATAGCTAAAGATTGGAGAAACCTAAACCCGGGAAGACATTGTTGTGATGGGGGTGTGCACCCGGTAATCACAATGATGATAAATTGTTTAGAACACAAATAGGTAAATACTAAATTTTGTAGAAATTGATACATAGGCAGTGCAGAAAGGTCACAAGGTAAGAAGGCACATTACCCATATTTGGTGACAAAGAAGGCTTGGGTCAAGGAAGGTGCATAATGATAAACCCTTTTAGAATAGGTGCATTGAGAAAAGTTGTTGCCAAATTCATGATGGAGACGATGATAAAAAGAAAGAAGAAAGAAAGTATGTTTGCTGCACAAACTGTAAACATGAAGAACATTAAGAGACTGAGTGCTCATACAAACAATTCTATCATATATGCAGTGTAGACGATCATGACACCCATGAATGTAGATATAATGCTCGCAAAAAGACCATAAGGAGGTTATGCTTGTTGAGGACTGGGATAAGACAGTAATAATAAAGGAAGGCACAGTCCTACTCAGAAAATAGTAAGAGTTGATGACCAAGAAAGACCAATGGTACAATGTGTTCAGTGTAGAAAGTTGGGGCATTATAGCTAAGACTGGAGGAAGTTAAACCAGGAAGACATTGTTGTGATGGGGGTCTGCACCTAGTAATCACAATGATGATAAATTATCTAGAAAACAAATAGGTAAATACTAAATTTTGTAGAAATTGATACATAAGCAGTGCAGAAAGGGTCACAAGATAAGAAGGCACATTACTGATATTTGGTAACAAAGAAGTCTCAAGTCAAGGAATTCCATTCAAGTAGATCTGAAGAACATATCAAACCAGTGGAATGGAGTATCGATGCTCAAGGAGTGTTGTCAAAATGAGGAAAGCTCAAACAATGGCTTTCTACACTGGTAGATGAAGGCTACATTGTGGGGAAGTACCCCCCCAAGAAAAAAACACTTTGCTCCCGAAGCATGCTCCCTTCCAAGAGCAATTTTTTGGAGTGCGCTCCCTCTCAAATAAACTCGCTCCCTGCCCAAACAGGGAGCGCTCCTAGAATGCTCCCTAAATTCTCCCTGAGCAATCCCATGCGTGTGGGCGAAAATGAAGTTTTTTTTTGCTTGTGGGAACCAAGACAAGGTTCCAAAAGATAGGTTTAGGCATGGCTAGGGTTCCTTGGTGGATTAAAACAGTCACTCCATTTTCTCTCATTCTATTTCTCATTTCACTCAAATTTGCTAGGGTTTTGAGTCTTGACCGGGCTGCTTGCTAGCTGTTGAGGAGCAGATTTGCGAAAGCTTGGAAGGGAGATTGAAGGCTTCCATTTGTGAAAGCTTGGGAGGGAGATTGAAGGCTGCCATAGTTACATTCAATTACCATTGGAGAGCGGAAGACGTAGGCTCTAAAGCCCATTCTTGTTTGCTTTTAATTTTTTTTCCATGTGTTGTAAACTAGCATTTTTGCTATGTTGAATGTTCTCTTCTCATACTCTTTCCCATTTCTCCTTCTCCATCATTTTTCCATGTGTTGTAAACTAGCATTTTTGCTATGTTGAATGTTCTCTTCTCATACTCTTTCCCATTTCTCCTTCTCCATCATTCTATTGCAGGCAGCAAGTTATTCTCAAGATTCAACAAGCATGATGGGTATGTCAATGTGGTTTATCCTTTTGGTTCCATTTTTTATTATGATGGTGGTTGACTTCTACAGACTCAATGAGGTCTGCAGTCATGACCCCTTCCCTACCCCGTTCAGTGATTTATACTATTGGGGTAAATGTATCGTTACCTATATGGACAACCTCACTGTCTTTTCTAAGCAGAAGAAAGACCAGGATTTGAGGTTCTTCAAAGATGCAGAGAGTGGAGTAGAGGAGTGGTGAGAGGGATTTGTTCTCTTATACGTAGATAAGGTTTGGTCATTTCTATCGTGCCTCACTTCGACGTGTTGGGAAACTGAAATACCAGTGATGATGAGGAAGAACTAGAAGCAAGCAACATATACCATGGAGAGGAGAAAGAAATGGAAGGGGATGATCATGATCATGAAACTGACAGTGATGATGGACAGAAACCCAAAGAGACTTCAATACCCTTGTGGAAGTATGTGACAAAGTTTGGCAGAGGGAAAGGGGGTGGAACCACAAAATTTATATGCCCCCATTGTTATAAAACTTACACATGTTCATATACCCGTGTGAGAAAGCAGTTTTGTGGGATTATGCCATGGGATGAAGGTAAGACTATAGGAGTCAAAACCTGTGAGCATGTGCCAATGAAAGATAGAAACAAATACAAGAAGGAAGAGGAGGCCGCACAAAACGAATCCAAAATATCAAGGGTTGAATCTAAGACCTCGAGATCACATGAAGTGTTCGATCGTCAATCCCCATCCCCCCATGCTAGTGGATTCTCGCCTATGCATTCAGGGAGTAGAACAATATCAGATTTCCTTCACCAAAGTTGTAGGGATGATGTGGATGCAAAAATTTTCAGGTTTCTCTATGCATGTGATGAACCATTCAATGTTCTTCGCTCACCCAATTGACATGAAATGGTACAAGCCATCAATGGTGCCCCTAAAGAATACAAGAGCCCTAGGTATGATAAAGCCATAACCATGGGACTTGACAGTGAAAGAGCCAAAATCCATAGTGCTCTGGGACAATTTACAAATGATTGCACTGGATATGGGGTATCCATTATATGTGATGGTTGGACATGCTGGATTACTGAGAGGGGGAGTGAATCAGTAATAGAGAAATTTAATCATTTTTAACCATATAATCCAAGTGTTATATCAATGTAGCATTATCATCCAATAACTGCAGATTAAATAAGCAATGAACAAATGAACAATCATACACATACACAGTACACCAGTGTTTTACATGGAAACCCAAAGCAGGAGAAAACCACAGAATGTTTTTTCCTATATGTCTTGAAGAATTACATTCATTGAAAGCACCAACTTCCTTTGTTTTCCAGCTGCAACTAGAAGGAGACTCCAACCCATTTGTTTCTCAAGCTACAACCTAAGGGAAGCTCCAACTCCCCTATTCTCTGGCTACAACCAAAAGGAGGCTACAACCCCCTATGTTCTCAGGCTACAACCGGAAGGTGGCTACAACCACCTGTCCTTGCCCCGTCCAACCGCCCCATAGAATGATGGAACCTTTGTCACACTATCACTGTGAGATATACTGTTGTAAATTTGTACCAATCAACCTGTACCATAAACAAGTGCATCAACCATGCACCAACCTGTACAAAACCTGTACCATGAACAAGTGCATCAACCAGCACCAAACCTGTACAAATAACTTGTCACAACAACTTGTCCAAACAACCTATCACAACAACCTTTCTCATCAATATTATCAACCAAATCAGATCTACTCACCAAGACAACTCTCAAAAATGTGCATCAACCAACCATAACACAACAACTCATAATCATCACTAAGATCAATATGTGCTTCTAATAATATACCAATACAAGTATGCTACATCATTCATAAACCATGTGTCAACAATACCACTAACAAGTGCCTCCAACCATGTACCAAGTATGTACCAATCATGTATCAACTACTCATCAACTATGACTCATCAAGATGTACCAACATCATCAACTATACACCTCATGTATGTGCCAACTCATCAACTACTTGTCTCAACCATGTACCCAACATGTACCTTAACCAAAAACCCTCATCAATTTAATCATCCAAATATGATTTGTAACTCTGTAATAGAGTTGGTGTATATGATCACATACCTACAAACCTTCTTTAACTTTAACAACAAGAGACTAGCATTTTCATCAAACTTTACTTTAGTCTCACATAACTAGTTTTGGATTAGTCAACAACCCTAACTTGAAATAATCATAACTATGTACCTATAATGAATAAAGCTCTGAAAATGATACACAATGTTCTTCGGTGTGTTTTATGCAATTCCTCCAAGTGTCACTACTTGGAACCTCTCAAAAAATGAGTTATAGCAAAAATGGCATACCTTGTTGAGTTCTGGCTTATTCTAGAGAGCGACCTTGTAGAGCATGCCCCGCACGGAATATTTGTTGAATCAATCTGAAAATGTTACACAGCATACTACAGACTGTACTCTAACCAACACATTTGGTCTCACTGAATTTGGATATGTTATGAAGAAGTTATGATGTTTTTACCCGAAACACATGTTTTAGACTAGTTTCAGGACTAGCCACAAACCCTATTTTCCACGGAGTGTAACTCCAAAAATACAACGACCCACAAGCTGAAATTTTTACCACAAATACTTGGATATGTTTCCTCAATGGCCTATCAATTTCACGGTCTGAATCATTCTAGAAAAAAAAATATTGTGAAAATTGTGAGATGACCTATAAATAACATACCTTAGAAAGCATCATCAAAACCATTTATCCTTCCTTGAATTCTGGCCTTCCTCTGAAATTCGTCTTAGATATCCTTTGGTTACCTCAGTCACCTATAGATATTCAATATGCTCAAGTGTGATATAAAATGAGAGAGCCTTGTCTCTTATTTATACTCTCCAAGTAGCTTCCTTGAAAGCATCTTCTAGGTCACTTTGTCCACTTTCCTTATTTTAGAGTTAACCCACTTCTAATTTCTCCATCAAATTTATTATTTAAATAATTTCTTTTGTATTCACTTTGAATTATAGTACACCCATCATTTCACATTATTATTTACCTTCTAAAATCTCTTAAACTACTTTGACTACTTTGACCTTTTGGGGCTTCTAGATGACATATGAGGGTCCTTCAACTTCGTAAGGCAATAACTCTCAAACCATGAGGAGTTATGTGACATTCCACATACCACCAGAAATGGCATGGCATGTACTATCCATCTAGAATAGTCTTACCTGAAAATATATCAAAACGCATACCATTATTCATCAAACAAACTTGAGTCCATTACCCAAACGTGGGTTCTCCAACTTCTCATGGCCATAACTCTCTAACCGTGAGGAGTTATGTGACGTTCCACATGCCACCGGAAATGGAATGACTTGTACTATCCATATAGAATTGTCATTACCTTCAAATATATTAAAACTCATACCATTATACATGAAACAACCTTGGGTCCATTACCCAAACCTTTGTGCTACTGGAATTCACTATCGAACTTTCTCCAAGGGTTGACATCAATCACTAAGGGTTGACATCAATCTACAATATCACTCTCCAATAGTTGACATCAATGACAACCAACTATCCATCAACCTAAGTCAACTGTCTAACAATCTCCCCCTTTGGCATTGATGGCAACACTTAGTCATGATAACATGCATGCTTATACTCTTTATCAATGTTTCTATCTCTCCTCCTTTGACATCAATGGCAAAGGGTATCTCCCTTTGGGGCTACTCCCCCTGACTGAACTCTCCTTGGGGCTGCTCCCCCTGTCTACGTGCCTTTGATTTTTCTTTGTGTTTATAATCCTTTGATTACTCTCTTTCCCTCATATGAATAATATCTCCCCCTTTGACAAAGGGTATCACTCTGAAGTCATATCGCTCATTCTTCCCTTGTGACAATCGCTCCCCTTGGAAACATGCCTCTATGCTCTCTCTCCAAGCATTTACCTTTGCATATGATAAATCTCTCTCCTTTTGTCCTATTTATGGTGCTTCCTCGTGTACATCTAAGACATATAAGATAAGCATTCAAAAGAATTCATTTTGGAGTAGAAACTACTCCTAGTCTTTGGCGAAGATACTCAAGGGCTTCCCGTGGAAGCGGTTTTGTAAAGATGTATGCCATTTGTTCTTTTGTTCCCACATATTCAACTATGATGTTCTTCTCTCCAACCTGTTCCCGTAGAAAGTGATACTTGATTGGAATGTGCTTCGTCTTGGAGTGCATCACCGGGTTTCTTGAGATACTGATGGCGCTTGTATTATCACAATAGATTGGAATGGGCTCAATACTCAACCTGTATATCTGTCAAAGTTTGTTTCATCCATAGAACCTATGTACAACATGTTGTTGCTGCAATATACTACGCCTCGGCTGTAGATAAGGATATTGATGATTGTTTCTTATTTAGCCAAGATACTAAACACTCACCCAAGTAGAACGTTGTTCCGCTGGTGCTTCATCGGTCATCAATGAAACCTGCCCAAGCTGCATCTGTGTAGGCAATAAGTGATAGATCCTTTCATTTTGGATACCATAATCCAAACTCTTCTGTTCCTTTGAGATATCTGAAAATCCTCTTCACTGCTAATACATGTGATTCTTTTGGTGCTGCTTGAAATCGTGCCAACTGTCCAACTGCCTACATTACATCTGGTCTGGATGCTGTCACATATAGTAAGCTACCAATCATTGACCTGTATTGCCTCTGGTCTGTAGAATTTGAATCATAATCTTTGCTCAACTTGCAACTGGTTTGCATAGGAGTGGTAACTGGTTTGCAATCTTCCATTCCGAACCTCTCTAGCATTTCTCTGATATACTTAGTTTGAGAAATAAAAATTCCTTGATTTTTTTGATATATCTCGATGTAGAGGTTGTTGTATGTGCTTCATTTCCATAGTTCGTAGGGAGTTTTGTCATTGTTGTTTTTTAGCATTACTCTATTTTGAATGTGAACTGATGTATGCACTACATGTGTCCAAAAAATATCTGTCAATTTGGAATCCATTAGCATTGTTCGAGCCATTTCCTGTGCAATTATCATCCATTATAATAATTTTCCTTTGTCTCTGAACGACTCTCTAAACCAATCTATGAATCCATGCTCTCGTCCACTATCATATATCTATCCAAACTTGCTAAGTGTTCTTACGAATCCATCTATGTCCATACTGTCCAAGACTCTACTTGCGCAACTGTCCATAATGCTAACCCATTTATCACTATACTATGATGAAGTCTTGATTAATCTATCAAACTATACTTCAACTAACTGATTGCTTTAAATTTGTCTTCTCAAACTCTGCAAGCTGCTCGAAGGATGGTTCTTTGGTCTATCACAGCTATCACATAGACTCCCCATATCTAATATTCATGTTACTAGGGAGTCTCTAAGCCGAATGGCTCAGAGCAATTCCTACTCTGAGGTGTATTCATCATCATCTTCATTGGTAGATTCATCATCATCTTCATTGGTAGATTCATTATCTCTCTGAGCTCTAACTTCTTTCTTTCTGTCTGTGGATTCATCTTTCACTACAATGCATGAAAGTACAATCTCTTGAACCTATTCCTTATTTACCTGTCATTCCATTTTTTTAGTTATTTTCCAAACCTTTCTGTATCTAGCATCTTTCTTTTTCTTTAAAGAATTTTCTTCATCTTGTTTTATTGTCAATCTTGCGATCTCTGGTACCTGGTCTTTGTTCACCTGTTCTTCCTGTTTTCTTATCCATACTTTCTTATATCTGATATCAGTATTCTCTTTCATGAAAGTATCAATCATGATTCTACAATCACTGGCTATGTGTCCATAGTTATGACATTTGTAACACTCAATGTTACGTGCGACCACATAGGCACTTCTTGTTTAAACATTTATTTTATAATCCCTGCAATTTGCAACCTTATGTCCAAAGTTAATACAATAAAAACAATGACCATAAAATAAATTTGCATACCTGGGAGTGAATGATCTTCTTTGTGGCGTAGTCCTTCTGAATTTTTACCTTGACTAATCATGATCATGATTTAAGCTTCTTTGTGGCTTGAACATGGATGGTCTTCTTGAAGATGTATCTTCAATAGTTTTCTTAGATTCTGGTTGACCATGATTCCTTCCTTTGAGTACTTCTGCATAACTCTTTCTATTTTCTTCATTCTTNTTTTCTAGCAACCTAGAGTGCTTCTCTTCATTCTCTATAACTGATGTGGATGTTTCTGTCTCTTCAACGTTCTTGTTGAGCTTGACGATTTTACTTCTCAATGTGACAACTTCTTCTTCAAGCTTCTCAACCTCTTCTTCTTTCTTTATTATCTGAGACTTCATGACTTCTGTTCTTTTCGCTTCTTCAAGCTGAATTTTTAATATGATTATTTCTTCTTCAAGTCCTTTCTCTTCTTGAACAAACTCTGCCTCAAGCTGGTTTAGATCGTTAGTTCTTTCCTTAAGATGATCTGTCAATATCTTCTCTCTCATTTCTGCTTCTTCCTTCTGTGTTGCTATGTTGGTTTCCAAACACTGCTTTTGATATTCAAGATTTTCTTCGATCTTTCTGACTTCTTCTAGCTGAGTTCTTAAGTTCTCGATGACCTGTTGGGCTTTTTCAAAAATGTGAACACTTTCCTTTTGTTTCATCAATTCTTTCTTGATTGAATTGTTTTATTCTCTTAGTTCATCTAAAGCACTAATCAATTCTTCTTCATAATTGTCTTCCTTTTCAATTAGTTTTTCTGTCTCATTTCCTTCATGGCATTCTATCACAAGATGTCCACGTTTTTCACAATTAGAACAAAACAACATACCTCTGGTGATTATGTACTCTTCATCTTCTGAATCTGCTTGACATGGTGAACATTATTCTTCTTAATTTGTATCTGCATCTTCTTTGACATTTTCTGAATCTGTGATGGGTGAAGAATATATGTCATGTAACTTATCTCAAAGTTCTTTTGTTGATGAACATTTACCAATCTTTTCTCTTACCGGATTAGGTAATCCTTCCCAGATGAAATCCATTGCTATTTTGTTATTCTTCCTCAATTCCTTCTTGGCTGTAGTCTTTGCCCTTTTTGAACTATCATATCCTGTAACAACTGATAGCCAAATATAATGTCCATGTGCCTGTAAAAATACTTATGTCCTTATGTTCCACATCTCATACTTAAAACCATTCTGACCATTAAACATTGGTACTTCATTCTCAGAATAATCCATGATCTCCTTCCAGTGGTTAAACTGTTTCCTGAAGGAACCAACTCTTATACCAATTGTTGGATTACTGAGAGGGGGAGTGAATCAGTAATAGAGCAATTTAATCATTTTTAACCATATAATCCAAGTGTTATATCAATGTAGCATTATCATCCAATAACTGTAGAGTAAATAAGCAATGAACAAATGAACAATCATACACATACACAGTACACCAGTGTTTTACATGGAAACCCAAAGTGGGAGAAAACCACATAATGTTTTTTTTTAAATGTCTTGAAGAATTACATTCATTGGAAGCACCAACTTCCTTTGTTTTTTCGCTGCAACTGGAAGGAGGCTCCAACCCCCTTGTTTCTCAAGCTACAACCTAAGGGAAGCTCCAACTCCCCTATTCTCCGTCTACAACCAGAAGGAGGCTACAACCCTCTATGTTCTTCGGCTACAACCGGAAGGTGGCTACAACCACCTGTCCTTGCCCCATCCAATTGCCCTGAAGTATAAGTAGAATGATGGAACCACTGTCACACTATCACTGTGAGATATACTGTTGTAAACCTGTACCAATCAACCTGTACCATAAACAAGTGCATCAACCATGCACCAACCTGTACAAAACATGTACCATGAACAAGTGCATCAACCATGCACCAAACCTGTACAAATAACCTGTCACAACAACCTGTCCAAACAACCTATCACAACAACCTGTCTCATCAATATTATCAACCAAATCAAATCTATTCACCAAGATCAATCACCAAGACAACTCTCAAAGATGTGCATCAACCAACCATAACACAATAACTCATAATCATCACCAAGATCAATATGTGCTTCTAATAAAATACCAATACAATTATGCTACATCATCCATAAACCATGTGTCAACAATACTACTAACAAGTGCCTCCAAACATGTACCAAGTATGTACCAATCATGTATCAACTACTCATCAACTATGACTCATCAAAATGTACCAACATCATCAACTATACACCTCATGTATGTGCCAACTCATCAACTACTTGTCTCAACCATGTACCCAACATGTACCTTAACCAAAAGCCCTCATCAATTTCATCATCCAAATCTGATTTGTAACTCTGTAATAGAGCCGGTGTATATGATCACATACCTGCAAACCTTCCTTAACTTTAACAACAAGAGACTATCATTTTCATCAAACTTTACTTTAGTGTCACATGACTAGTTTTGGATTAGTCAACAACCCTGACTTGAGATAATCATAACTATGTACCTATAATGAATAAAGCTCTGAAAATGATACACAATGTTCTTCAGTGTGTTTTATGCAATTCCTCCAAGTGTCACTACTTGGAACCTCTCAGAAAATGAGTTATAGTAAAAATGGCATACCTTGTTGAATTCTAGCTTATTCTAGAGAGCGACCTTGTAGAGCGTGCCCCGCACGGAATATTTGTTGAATCGATCTGAAAATGTTACACAACATACTACATACTGTACTCTAACCAACACATTTGGTCTTACTGAATTTGGATCTGTTATGAAGAAGTCATGACGTTTTTACCCAAAACACTTGTTTTAGACTAGTTTCAGGACTAGCCACAAACCCTATTTTCCACGGAGTGTAACTCCAAAAATACAACGACCCACAAGCTAAAAATTTTACCACAGATACTTGGATATGTTTCCTCAATGGCCTATCAATTTCACTGTCTGAATCATTCTAGAAAAAAAGTTATTGCGAAAATGGTGAGATGACCTGTAAATAACATACCTTAGAAAGCATCATCAAAACAATTTATCCTCCCTTGAATTCCGACCTTCTTTTCTTCACCTTCCCTCTGAAATTCGGCTTAGATATCCTTTGGTTACCTCAGTCACCTATAGATATTCAATATGCTCAAGTGTGATATAAAATGAGAGAGTCTTGCCTCTTATTTATACTCTCCAAGTAGCTTCCTTAGAAGCATCTTCTAGGTCACTTTGCCCACTTTCCTTATTTTAGGGTTAACCCACTTCTAATTTCTCCATTAAATTTATTCATTAAATAATTTATTTTATATTCACTTTGAATTATAGTACATTCATCACTTCACTTTATTATTTACCTTCTAAAATCTCTTAAACTACTTTGACTACTTTGGCATTTTGGGGCTTCTAGATGACATATGAGGGTCCTCCAACTTCGTAAGACCATAACTCTCAAACCGTGAGGAGTTATGTGACGTTCCACATACCACCCAAAATGGCATGACATGTACTATCCATCTAGAATAGTCTTACCTGCAAATATATCAAAACGCATACAATTATCCATCAAACAAACTTGGGTCCATTACCCAAACCTGGGTTCTCCAACTTCTCATGGCCATAACTCTCTAACCGTGAGGAGTTATGTGACGTTCCACATACCACCGGAAATGGAATGACATGTACTATCCATATAAAATTGTCTTACCTTCAAATATATTAAAACTCATACTATTATACATGAAACAACCTTGGGTCCATTACCCAAACCTTTGTGCTACCGGACTTTCTCCAAGGGTTGACATCAATCACTAAGGGTTAACATCAATCTACAATATCACTCTCCAATAGTTGACATCAATGACAACCAACAATCCATACCAACTATCCATCAACCTAAGCCAATTGTCTGACAGGACAAACGTTAAATGCAAGGCCATTGTTAAATATTTTTGGTGTCTCTGCTAGTGGTGCGATATTCCTTTCATCCCATGACTACTCAGATAGTTACAAGACTCGTATTAATGTTGCAGAGCCCTTAATTAAAACCATTAAAGAGAATGGGTTGTACAATGTCATTCAAGTCATCACTGATAATGTTGCTAATTGTAAGGCAGCAAGAGCAATCATTGAGGATATGTACCCTAACATATTTTGGTCAGGGTGTTTGGTTCACACATTGAACCTCTTGATGCATGATATTATTAAGATGAAGGACCATGATATAAATGGATTGGTGCATTGTACAAGAGAGAGAAGAAAATGATAAAATTGATTACCAATAATAGCATGGCCCACCACATTTTCCGCAATCACTCTAAGTTGAAGCTACTAAAGATTGCAAAGACTAGCAGATTTGCTAGCTATTACCTCACCTTTAGGTGCCTTTTGAATGTAAGAGAGGCATTGGCTAGTATCGTCTCAAGTGATTCATGGTAGGTTTTGAAAGACAGGGTTGCATCTGCATCTGATAGACATGAATTTTAGGAGGTGGAGGATACCGTGCTTGGTGGTCAATTTTGGGCACAAGTTAGGTATGTTCTATAGTTCACCAAGCCCATTTATAGTATGAGATGCATATCAACCAGTTATTGGGGAGGTGTATGAGTAGATGGATAACATGTTAGGCCAAATCAAAGACATTGTTGAAACCAAAGATGCGTTCTTGTATGATCATATTCATAAACATGTGGTCAAAAGGTGGGATAATCTAAATGTTCCACTCCATGCCCTAGCATATGTCCTTACCCCCAAATATTATTCTCCATCTTGGTTGTCCCAACCAGCACCTGGGATGTGGTACAAGATGGGTATTTTCTTGCATTAGACAAGTTGGTCCTTGATGAAGAGGAGTGTGCTCAAATGCAAAGCCAATTGAGCAAATACGTCAGTGAACATGGAGTCTTTGCTAACCTGTATGCAACTAAAGATTGAAATAGATTGAATCCTATCAAATGGCGGAACATGTATGGCTCCTCTACCACACATGCATAAATTGGCAATGAGGGTGCTTTCACAAGTTGCTAACACTTCCTCTGCAGAGAGGTGTAGAAGAACTTACAACTTCATCCACAACATAAATAGAAACAACCTGAATGTAGCCCAGGCAAAAAGCTTGGCCTTTGTGCACTACAACTTGAGGTTGTTGTCCCATTATTGTGAGGCAATGAAGAATGATATAACATATGTGACTTGGGACAATTCAAAGGAGGCTAATTTGGAAGATGGAACCATAGTTTTAGAGCACTTGGAGGCTAAACTTTTGGATGGCCGTGATGTTGATCATATTCATGGAGAAGAGATGCCACCCCCATCCACTAGCAAGTTTCCAGATGTAGGAGCTTTTACTTTATCTTCACAACATCAAGCTTTGTGTGGGGGGCATGTCGCTGCTAGTTGTGTTCCACAAACCCTTCCACCTACTCCTACTCCTCTTGTTCATAGAGCACGGGAAAAGAAACTAGAATTTTCTAGTGGCAAGAGGAAAGCTTAGTAGATACTAGATCTATTTGTCTTTTTTTGTTTAGTAGTCTCTAGAACTTAGTACTTTGTCTTTGTTATGGCCTATTTTGTAAACATTATATGACAGTTTAAGTTTGAACTTTGAACTTTGAAGCTACCTTTGAACTGTTGATTGCATCTTACAACTCTTTAGTAATGAATATGATGCTCTATTTTATTTCATGGTTAATATCGTTTGTTACAATTTGTTGATGACGAATTTTAAATTTTGAAACTTGAAACTCGATATTATGGTTGATTGATTGATCATTTGATGACAATGTTATAAGTTATAACCGTTAGATGATTGATATTATATGTGTACTAAATGGTTGATTATTTAATCATCATCATTAATCATGTAGTTAAATCTATGTTTTCATGTTTTATGCGGTTAATTCGGTATTCTGCATGTCTTTTTAATATATATGCATCAAAATATATTAAAATATGTATTATATAAAAAATGCTCCCAAAATGCTTCACTTCTAGAAGCTTTTTGAAAAGTGCACTTCCTACTCCTGCTCTTGCTCCCTGCTCCTAACAGCCTTGGATGGAGGACTATCACATATTTACACTATCGTCTTTCCATGTATTCCAAGTGTTTGTGGATGAAGACATGATTGGGATGAAGACAATAATGAAGGTGTTCAACAAAACTGTGATGAAAGTGATGAAGGTATCGACGACAATGATAGACTCTTTGTTGACAAGCAATACAAGCATAGCTTTCCCTCATGAAAATGAAATTGATGAAGGGGCATTGTGCAAAAAGAACTAAGCCAAGGGCATAATGAAGGATGACACCATGCAAGTGACAACCAAACAACATGGAGATTGATATTGTGCAACTAAAACTGGTGATGAGTGGTCATGTTATGCAAGTAGAAGATGGCTTAATGAAGAGATAAGTGATGATGTGTACAAGGCAACTTAATCAAAGTGTACAGCCTCGTTATCAAGGACATCCTCACAATGGACTCATTAATGCAAACCCTAGAGAAACAGGACGACCTCATTAATAAGAACATGTTGGAAAAAGAGGAGGAACTCATTCAAGAGGACATCTTGGAGAAAGAGGACAACCTCATTAATAAGAATGTCCTGGAGAAAGAGAATGACCTCCTTAATCTAGAATTTTCCATCAAAAAGGACTTCATTAGTGAGAAAATCTTTGTCAAAAGTTAAAGTCAGAGAGGATGTCATAAATGTGAAGGACGTCCTATTAAATGTGTACAATGAAATTAATGAGATAAATGCATAATGAGGACATCATAAATGTTAAGGATGGTCTATTAAATTAAGATGGAATGCATAATCATGGCATCACAGTGTGGAGGACAACTTACCTTATGATGTCATCATCACAAATGTGAAGGACGAACAAGAGAGAGAGGTCAACCTAATTAATATGGAGGGTCTATATGTAATATGTCAAACCCAACTCATGTGGATGTCATAAATCAGAAGGATGTCCTACTTGTTGAGGATATCATGGCCTGGAATTATGTACAATGGGAAATCATGAGAGGTGGGAAAGTCATGTACGACGAGAAAGACATGTACAAAGACAAGCAGAATGACATGCAAGAAGATGTGCAAGATAAAACAAGCTGAATGAATACTTAGGTAGGAAGTCACAGAGCAAGCTATCATAGCAGTGGTGAGATGGACCAGGTAGACATCATACTTTCTAAGAGGATGGCCTAAAGAATGCCGTAAGAATCCATATACAGAGGATGCGGTGGCAACGTGCTCCAGTTGCAACAATCTATAGGATCACTGAAAACTGGAAGAAGATTTGAAGGTGAGACTAATAAATGAACAGTATGTGTCAAATGGAAGCAAAAAATGGGGTATACTTCCAATGAGCTTGTGGTAAACGAACCCGAAAAAAGAATGTGATATTTCTAAAGACCAAGGCAAGGAGGTTACTCTCGAGAAGTCCTATCTTGCATACACATTACTAAGCAATGCCTAAACTGTACCATGGAAACCTGGTTGCAAAGCTCTGAAATTAAATCAGACTTCTAAAATTCTATACAGGTATAGGTGCTGGTGCATGTACAGTCCCAACCAACAATCACATGCACTGCAGTGGGGAATAAACACAACTTTAACAACAATAATGAAAAGCACATGCACAAATGTAAGGCTTGCAACAGGCATATCAAAATCCAAAGATTACATGCAAACCTTGAACAATTCTTTCAGCATGCATATCAAAACACATACCCTACATTGCATCTCAACAGAGTTCTCTCAACATGCAAGTAATACACACTAAATGCCTTCTTACAACTATCCCAGTATGCGTATATAACCCAGTCTAGGTTGCATCATCAAACAACACTATCAACATGCAGCTAACACCTATATGCATGTACAAATTATATGGAAGAGCCAAAAGGAATATATACTTCACAGTAATGGAAGCGTTATGTTTAAAAAGAATTTATGAGCGTCAAGATCATCCAGAGTGAGTCCTGTGTGTTCAACATCAGCACCTGAAAACAAATCCTCGCATTAATTAATATAAAACTGAAAAATATGACTGATTCAACATAAAATAAAATCGGAGCATACCTTGGTTGAAGAAAGGCAATAACATCATATTTGGTATTTCCCTACTTTTCTACAAGCAAATGCTGTCAAATGATAAGAGCATTCTACCTTGATTAAGGACCCTCATCGCAGATATGAAGCTTGACAGTTTGAGGATAAAAGCATAATGATATGTATAGATGGAATACATAGCATGTGGGTAGAAGGTGGACCAAGCACTGGTACATATCAAGTTAGAAGGGAAGTTTATCAAAAAAAAAAAATGAAATCAACATCCCAAGAAGGGCATCCATCCCTCTAGGATATAAACAAAGTAATGAAGCCATCTGAAATATTCTATGTTGTAAATTTTGGGAAAACTCTTCTAGTTCTGGTGTTGGACTTTCGTCAAACACTTTGCATGCATCTGAGTTTATGGCTGTAGATGAAAATTTGCTCGGACAGCGATATGTTCCTTGGTTTTGTTTGCTGTTTATTGGTTTTCCAGACCCCTATAGCTCCCCAATGAAGTGCCAATGGTAATATTTTAATATGGAACCAAACCCACAAAATTATAATGAAAAACATTCAAATGTAGAAAGACAATTTCACTAAACAATGGCAGTTTTTTTATTTAAGATGACTGCTGTACCAATACAATCAAAACAAGACAGAGGTACCTCCCAAATTGAAGTGAATATCTGATGTAGGAAGCTTGGAACCTCCCTTCTCACGCAGCCAAGAGGAAACGACCCAATCTGCCCCTCACGAACTGCCAAGAGGACGCGCTGATATTTGGTTATGCCCCTGCTATCAGCTTGAATGCTATGGTCGCCCAAGCTCAGTGATAATCCTCCCTGCCATGTGGTGGACAGCCAGCAAGAAGAGACGTCCCCGCAGCAATCTCCACGCAGCTCCAAAGTGAATACGCAGCCTCCAGCAAGGGAACACGACCAGTCAAGGGAATACGCAGCTCCCTCAAAGGAAATCGACCAGCAAGAGTTACCAATGAGTATCACGCCCAAACAAGAGACTCACGACCTGAATGTTGGGAAAAACTCCGCTCCAATAACAGCCACCTCGTCCCTTGCCTCCACGCAGCCTTGGACAACTCGTAGCACCTGCAAATGGTGAGGAATGGCCCAGCAGTGTACACGCAGCCCATAAATCGTGATCAACAAAGGTTACCAGCATGAGGGTCGCGCCCAGCAATGGATACACGACTTGGATGATGCATATCCCTCCCACAAAAGACAATGCGCTGCCAGGCATAGGAGGACGCGCCCAGCTCAAATAAAAACACCCAAATTCCTCCCTTGTGCCAGGAGAAATTGGCCTTACTCCTTCAAATCTGCAAATGAACTTCTTCCCACAATGAAGATCTTCGAACCACAATGCCAAATCCCTGCAAATGAGAACCCTGAATGAATTCTCCAATTCTCCCAACTAGGGCAGATAGTTTCACTGCCGAATCCGAGATTCCATGGCTAGGGCAGATAGTTTCACTGCCGAATCCAAGATTCCACGGCCAGGGCAAATAGTTTCACTGCCGAATCCGAGTGCCGAATGGGTTTCCTGCTGAAACCCTCGTTTGCTCACCAAGCTCTTCTCCAAAATCAATTTCTCAAAAATGAATAGTCAATCCTACTTTTTCCCCTTCAATCGTCCTTTTTATTCCTTCACTTGTCCTTTTCTCCATTAAAATATTCATTTAATTATTAATTGGAAAGAAATACCCTCAAAGAGGGGTTTAATAAGAATAAACTCACTTTTCCTAAGTTTTCACTTTATAATTCGAAAGTGACTTTACCAGTATCGTTTCCCTAGCTCATCCGTCTAATGGTTTACGGGAAACTGTATAAACCATCACGGTATCCCGACTGCCTAGGAAAAACGGGACATTACACCATCCTGATGAATTAATAGAATTACAGATAACTTATGCCCTGGAGAATAAGCAAATGCACCTCCACATATAACATTCAACTCAGTCATTCAAATTTAAAGACTGCATATAACTGTCCAGCCTTACCACAAAGTAAGGGGTTCATCTGCGCTTCCCAAAATTAGGCAGAGTTGAGTAAGAAGGAAATTGTTGAAAGGGGCAAAGTCACTAAATTCGCTAGTTATAGCTAATATAACTCTTTGAGAAGGATGTTTTTTGAATCAATGTAAGGTTATATCAGCTATCTTGAAATTGCCTACATATGTAGCTTGTCCACAACTTAAAATGATTCCATTGTGATGAGACTTAGTCTAGTGACATATGAACATGTATTATGTTTGTACTCTCTCTTTTGTACTTTGGTACACTTATGTCTTGTACTTTATCTTTGTTCTATTTGGGTAACTTGGTATAAAATGAAAACTCACCTACTTTATTATATTTTATTGGAGACTTGGTCAAAGATGATCACTCTCCTCCAGTTTTGTAATTTATATATATCTAATACAAATGAGTGTACAACTCTGGGAATCCTTGTCATACTTGCATACTTGCCTTATTGTTGCTTATTTGTATGTGAGTATCTTGGCATTGTTGTCACTGAGATCATATCATTTGTTATCAGAACCTAAAGATTAGCGCTATGCAAGAGTTCAACCATTCCATCATCCTTGGGAATTTTCCTGTGCAGAATCCCTTTTGATCTCTCAACAAAACTCCAAGTTGTTTAAGCAATTTGCAAATGTGTCAACTTCATCAAATTCCTGTTTCAGGCCATCAATATACAAGTAACCCATTATTTCTCGGGCCCCTCTTAATTTTCTGAATTTCTGCAAAAATCTCCGTAACTTCCCCATAGTTCTGGGTTCAATTCACAATAAATGGAACGGCTGATTTTCAATCCAAGCTGTGAATTCTATAAGGTTTATTCCACAACTATATCAGCTATCTTGAAATTGCCTACAAATGTAGCTTGTCCACAACTTAAAATGATTCCATTGTGATGAGACTTAGTCTAGTGACATGTGAACATGTATTATATTTGTACTCTATCTCTTTTGTACTTCAGTACACTTATGTCTTGTACTTTATCTTTGTTCTTTTTGGGTAAATTGATCTAAAATGAACAGTAAATTGGTCTAAAATGAACACTCACCTACTTTATTATATTTTATTGGAGACTTGGTCAAAGATGATCACTCTCCTCCAGTTTTGTAATCTATATATATCTAGTACAAATGAGTGTACAGGTGTACAACTCTGGCAATTCTTGTCATACTTGCATACTTGCCTTACTGTTGCTTACTTGTATGTGAGTATCTTGGCATTGTTGTGACTGAGATCATATCATTTGTTATCAGAACCTAAACATTAGGGCTTTGCAAGAGTTCAACCATTCCATCCTCCTTGGGAATTTTCCTGTGCAGAATCCCTTTTGATCTCTCAACTCCAAGTTGTTCAAGCAATTTGTAAATGTGTCGACTTAATCAAATTCCTGTTTCAGGCAATCAATTTACAAGTAACCCATTATTTCTGGGGCCCCTCTTAATTTTCTGAATTTCCGTAAAATCCTCCGCAACTTCCCCATAGTTCTGGGTTCAATTCACAATAAATGGAATGGCCGATTTTCAATCCAAGCAATGAATTCTATAAGGTTTATTCCACAACTACTATGAGTTTCTGGGATACTGCACTAGGCCATTAATCACAAAAGTGGCTTACTGCCAAAAACCCACAGATTATTGCCAAAAACGTGCAGCTTGTGTTTTCTCCTTATTGGGGCCCGTGACTGTCACTAGCACCTTACTGTTTTTGGCTTCAGTTCAAGATATAGTGTCATTTTGTTCCGCACTATCACTCCCCACAACTCTTACAGGGGACTCCAACGACTCTAGAGATTCCAATATTACTCAACTCCTCATAGATCACATGTAGGAGCACTAGTGTTAGAGCCAGCTCTTGATGGAAACCCTTGCTACCCAAAATTGACAACAAAATGAGCAACTAGCAATCTAGCAAATGTAGTAATGAAAGTTTCAGATTGCAACAATGCACTATATGGTGAGCATGTTCTAGCAGCTCATCACCATACAACAACTAACCTTGCAACATACCCAGCATCTACAATCGTAAGGCAATATTCCACAAGGCATTCCCATTGTCCAACAATGTAGCAAGTTGGAAACCAAGTTATTCCTCCCTAAGTTTGATGGAGCTCTAAATACATGCTCAATTCTTGGCTTCATAGCCTATACGCCTACTTTAAGACTAGGGCAAATTTGACAAAAACCAACAAGACTCTGGTCGTCGAAGTTCACATGCAGGACCATGTTCGCACATGGTGGAAAACCCAACACCCAACACCTCACAAACTCCAACCAACCTCTAATTGGCACTTGGGATGATTTCAAAGTTGTCGTCTGCAAGCTACCCTTAGGGTAGAAGGATGCATTGCTCGCAAAGTGGTTCCAGCTCAGACAAATCCAAGGATAGAGTGCCCAACAAGCCATCAACATCTTCAATAGAATCACTATCAAACTCCGTGTTAAGTTCAATTCTAGTTTATTTCCACATCTTCAAAAAGAAATAGACCTTTTTCCTATTACTCCTTTGAAACATGCCTTTCAACTTGCTTTTGAGATAGAAACCAAACTACCTAGACCTAACCCCATCCCTTAGAAGAAACTTGCTTCTTCTCCTTATCCCTCTATGAAGGGTCAACACAACAATAGTGGACCCCACACGGGCTCTCCCAACTCTACATCTATTGCTATGACATAGAAAAAGAAGAAGTGGTGTCCCTGCCACAGAAGGTATGGGCATTTTGATGAGGAATCTTAGGTGCTATAGGAGAAGGTCGCCAAGAAGGCTCAAGTTCTTCTTCTTGAGCAACAACAACCCTCCAGAGATACAAATATAGATGCCATTCATATATCTGCTATAGACCCGCATATAGTCTTAATGGTCACAAATTACACCAATGGTGATGAAGAAGCAAAGCTCACCCAAAATTGTTAGATCAAGGACATTCTTGCATCTATCGTTATGCACAATGATAACTAGACGAATATGGTGCTCCAACGGTGCACAACAAACCTAAAGCTACCAACCATGCCTCATCCCAAGATGTACCAACATGGATGGGTGAAAGAATCCATATAGCCTACCCTAATCACTCACAAGTGCTCTATTACATTTTCCTTCAAGCCTCTTTGTGACATAATGGATTGTTATGTCAATCCACTTAATTTTTATTACATGATTATGGAAATGCCATATCATTCCACCAGAAGAGCACAATATACCTACAAGCTTCACATAAAGGGTAAGAGGTACAAACTCACTTCTACTTCTCCCTCTCTTGCTCAATCGATCCTTTCTAGCAGACCAATTGTTAAGTAGGTCAACCTCAACAAGTTCATGAAGTTGTGTGTTCTCTATCAAATCAAGGAAGACAACAAAGGGAATTTATCTCTCTATGATATGAAACAACACATTGACACATACACAATTGTATTTGTAGAAACCAGGGGCTTGCCTTCCCTTACGACCATCCATCATTTCGTTGATATGGTTCTTGATCTACCTTATCCAACTATTATGCTTGTCGCGCCTCATATATTGAGAGTGTTGAGATAGAAAGGCTAATCACACAGTGTTTTGAGGTCAACAAAACTGAGCCTAGCACATCCCCTCGTGGATCCCCTACTTTGGTGGCAAATTTGTATAGATTACAGGGCCCTTAATTTTTAAAAAGGTCATAGTTAAAAACCACTCCTTGCTTCCTAAATTGATCACCTTCTTTATCAATTCAAGGGGGGCAAGTACTTTACCAAGATGAACCTTGCTTCATGTTGTCACCGCGTTCGTATGGAGCCTAATAAAGTTTGAAAGACAACTTTCTAGATGATCTCTATGAGTGGTTGGTCATGCCTTTTGGCCTCACTAATGCCCCTACCACTTTAATGTAGATCATCAATGACGTCTTCCACCCACATGTCAATAAGTTCGTGATGGTCTACTTACATGACATTTTGGTTTTTAATATAACTTGAATAAATCTTTTGTATCATATCCTAATACCTTCGCTACCAACAAGTTGCATTCTTTGGACAAACTATTGTCCAATACTTAGGCTTTGTGACTGATGAAACCGAAATCCACATACATCAAGCCAAGTCAAGATTTTGGAGTCACCCACTCCCTCCAATACCAAAGATCTTAAGAGTTTCTTTGAAGGCATGAATTCTTAGAGGAAATTCATCCACCACTAATCCCACATTGCTTTCCCATTAAATCAAGCCAACAATCAAAGAACTCTTCACTTGACTCTCCAAACAAATTGAGCATTCAAGAAATTGAATGGCACTCAGTGCTCTATCCCGGTACTTCCTTTCTCAAAGTTGCAATAGAGCTTTGAGATTGAGACAAATGCTTGCCAATATGCCACAAGTGTGTCTCCTAGACAAGGAGGACAGCCAATTTCCTACCACTCGATGTAGTATACCTAGGGAGGTAATATGGGGTACCTATGGAGGTACGCAATGGGAATGTGGTTATGTATTATTAGTGGAGGACATTCAATGTAAGGTGGACTAGGTCCACTATATTATTAAATAAGGTCCACTATCATGGTACTTAGATATAATAAATAGGTTTCCTAGAAGATTATTTCTCTGGAATGTTCCTAGAAGATAGAAAATGCTATATAAAGAAGTGTAAGCAATGTATTGAAGCATAGTGAAGAATATGGTCATTGTAACAAGCAAGTATTGCTTGAGGAGTGCATTCCTTCCATAAGGAATAATATATGGTGTTACCCTACCTCAAGGGTTTTCTCTATTTCTTGTGTTCAGTATTTGGTGAATGGTTTGGATTATTCTTGTTGATATTTTGGGTTTATTTTGAGATTTATCTTCAGATCTATTCAGGTACTTAACAATTGGTATCACAGCACTTTCCTTGGCCAAAGAAGGGGAGAATATTTTTGCTCTTTTTGCAGATTTTTTATAGGGGAAAAAAAGGGTGGCGCGCTTCAGGTTCAGATCTGAAACTTTCTGAGCAGAATTTGGCCAAAACAATTGGATATTTGAGTTCCTCTCGGAAAAATACCCAATTTCAAAAAAAAAAATCGGTCGAAACGGAGTCCGAGAAGTAAAGTTATGAGCATTTTAAATTCAGCAGTTTTTCAGGGTTTTTCCGGAAAAACCCGCGATTTTTTACAGTAATTTATTTTTAAACCCTAGTCTTTGTTGAAGATTTATTCCAAGCAAGATGCATTTTACTGGGAATGATAATGGTCCTAGTATTGAGCAACAACAACCCTAAAGCTATAGAGTTATTCTTCCAACATGTTTGGAGCCATTTTGTCCTGCCATTAACCATCATTTTCAATCGCAACTCCAGATTCCTCAACTACTTTTGAAAATCATTGTGGAAACTTTTAAGCCATCAGTTATGGTTCTCTACTTCCTTACATCCACACCTTGATGGCTAAACCAACGTAGTCAACTGAACTAAACCTTGGTTCATTCCCTCTGCATCTATCACCAACATATCAAACAGTGGGACCAATAGTTCAATATTTTGCAACACAACTACCATAAGGCTATTCACATCTCTATAGTGTGCTCCCCATTCAAGGTTTGGTTTGATGTTCAACCTCTTTCTCCTTAAAGATAACAGTTACTTTCCTAGCTCCCTCTACATCCCACCGGTGAAAAGAGCGAGACGAATTCTTCTTTTGTGCAAAACTTAGCCAATATTCACAATATAGAGTACATGATATCCTTCGGCAAACACAAGCCAAGTACAAGGCACTATACAACCAACATCGAGTTGTTCCACATTTTCAAGTTGGTGATAAAGTTCAGTTTCACTTGGATAAACAACACTTCATAAATCA
Organism: Picea mariana; assembly: GCA_032191745.1. Classification (NCBI taxonomy): domain Eukaryota; kingdom Viridiplantae; phylum Streptophyta; class Pinopsida; order Pinales; family Pinaceae; genus Picea; species Picea mariana. The sequence goes on from JASDQU010503210.1 coordinate 32,358, forward strand.
GCAACATAACAAGCTCGAGCTAATTTGGTATGGGCCTTAGACTGTCACATATAGCAAATGGGTCTTAAAGCTTTCCAGTTGCACCTTCCACCTCAACTAGGCATCCATGATGCAGTGAATGTCCAACTAGCTCTAGTTGTATGAACCCCTCACTTGGAGGAATCAATTCCATGAGCCCCTCACTTGGAGGATCACACAACTAGAGGCCACAATTCCAAAATTTCAAACTCTTCTTCTTTAAGATGCTCCTCTTGATGTTCTCACCAAATCTACTAGGGAGCATCAAATCACCACTTGATTGATTGACTGCATAGGCATTTTGCCCACTCAATCAAAGCGGTTGTCCCTGTTATCGAACAATTTGTAGCTAGGTCAAATGGCTAGAAGGTAGAGGCCAAACTAGTGTAACAGGAACCTACCCCACCCAATGTCACCACAATGGGGAGGTTATTTCTATTCAGGGAGGTTAGCCCAGGGGAGACGTCCCCGGTAACCTGGGGTTTTGAAGAGGCCAAAGTATAAAGGTCAAAGTAAAAGTTCCTCCTCACAGGTTACCACCAAGATCAGATAGTTCGGCTAATCAACCATTAATGAAGTGTAGCCCCAAATGAGAACACCTGCCCGAAACAAGACAATAGCAAAACAATATATGCAGGCTATAATTCAATGGGTTAGTACTTCATATAACTATCTGATATCAATATATAAGCAATTAAAACAATAGATATCGATGAGATCAATGTCAATTAATATAGCAATGAAATAATATCAATTCATCAATAAATATTGAGATGATGTAGCCAACAATGTATTTAATCAATCCCTTACTCAATAAATGCTCTCAAACCATCATCTAATTGCTTATCAAAGACAAATGCTACGTCAAGATGGAATATCCAAGAGTAACGTCAGCCTAATTAGGGTTAGTAGTTAGTTAGGGTTTCAAATTGTAAAGGTTTTAAAAGTTGTTTGGCCACTATCACTTCAACGTTGGGGAGCTGAGATCAGTGCCTAAGGGTAAATGGAGTCAATTAAAGAGAGGACGCAAAGTTGAAGGGAATAAAGGCTAAGGACGAGAGGGAAGGGTTCTAAGGTGCTAACATTGGGTGGGGTAGGTTCTTGAATAGAAAGAACCTCCCCATTGTGGTGACATTGGGTGGGGTAGGTTCCTGTTACGCCAGTTTGGCCTCTACCTTCTAGCCATTTGACCTAGCTACAAACTGTGCGATAACAGTCCCAATCAACATTTGAGTAGCAATTTCCCCATCTTCAACGGAAATCAAGGACAATTTCCTTTAATCAGGGAGGAATTGATGAGCCTTGGTCTAGTGAACATGTATTATATTTGTACCCTCTTTCGTTTACTTTAGTACACTTATCTCTTGTACTTTATCTTTTCTTTGTTTTGGGTACTTTGGTCTAAGAGGATCACTCCAATGACCTTGCAACATACCCATAGTGCTATGGGCCTAGTTTGCACACTGTAACAACAAACACAAATTAATTATAACAATGCTTATTAAAAGCAAGATTACATATGAATCTCGTTATTCGAATCCAAGGCTTTATGGCTTGCTCTAAGTATGCTTGCAAACCATTTGACTTCTGTACATGCACGGTGACTATAACGTCATGCCCAAAACATTGAAGATCTGCTAGAAATTGCACTTTGCCTCTAACAAGTCAAAGAAATATGCTTAAATAGTAGGAGATCCCTTGCCATGGTGACGCGCTCATTAATTTGTCTTGCTATAATAAATTGTGATTTACCGATGGTTTTGCTAATAACTTAACATATAAGGTGTGGTAGAAAGTGGTTTCTTCTTATACTCACACTAAAACTGAGAGATCTACAGTTGTTTTTTAGCCTAGCTATCATCAAGTTCTATCATCTTCTTACCTCTGCAGACATTTGTTTGTTGATAGATGTCAATTCCCTTGGAGTTTGTTACCATTTTAGCATAGACTGCAAAATGATGTGTTTAATATTGTGCATTCGCTCTCCATGGCCATGGTAAGATAATACACCGGAGACTAGTGTGTCTAGAAGTTAAAAAATAGTGACCCTTCAAATGTTGATCTGGGCCTGTGTTGGGCCAGAACATGAATTTGCATTTGTTCTCGTTGAGATTGGTTTCTAACTTTCTGCGTCCATCAAAAAGCACACAAGTAGAAACACGTAGGTAAAGTTGAGGAGAATGTTGCATTTTAAGTTTGATAATAGGGAAGCACAGAAGTCCATTAGTGACGCTCTTATTTTGAACATGAAAGCAACAGTTCCATGTATTTGCATGAGTATATCCCCCTATGACCTGTTTAACAGGAGAAAAATAGCATCATCACGAAAATAGCAACTCTCTCGACTCATACATGAACGTATGCCTAAAATGAAGCTCAAAATAGCATGAACCATAGATGAAAAAATTGTCGATAAATCGGCCAAATGCTAAACCTGAAATGAGAAATAGCCACGAAAAAATCACATTGTTTCCAAAAAATTGTGACATTGCATGGTGATGAAAAATAACAAAATTTTGAGAAAAAATCATGCCACAATTGGAAAAAGCCACACCATGATGGTTAATCCTTTTCTTAAACTATTTGTAGAAAAATAGAAATCACCGCTCTTGCATTTCTGCCTCTTGTACCTGATACTACATCAGCCCAAATTATATCTCAAATGGATATCCCTTTCTTTTGTGCCCACTGATGCAACTTTATCAAATGGGTGCATCTTTTTTTTGTGCCCAGTGATGCAACTTTCTTGAATTGTTCCACCATATGGGATATCAAATTATATAATTATATGTTTGCGTGAAAATTTTTATCATTTGTAGATTCATATTTGCTTGTGACAAATTATATGTGGAAAGTATACTTAACATTATCTGTCACAAGTAAATTTAAGAATACAATTTCTTCTTTAAGATGCTGCCAGATTTTCCAAGATTGTTTTATGTTCATCTTAAACACGCTAACATAGTTTTCTTAAAAAGAGTATTTATATCCCTGTCACCTTGAATAGGGAAACATGAAACAGGTTTCAAAAACAAATCTTTCAAAAATTGAGAGGAAAAAAAGGATAGGAATTTTCACCTTTTTATCAGCTCTTTCTTTAAGGCTTTATTAATCATTTTTCTCTTTGGGTAAGTCATAGGGCCCACAACACCTAATTAAGAAAAGAACGCAAAAGCACTGATTTGACAGTATGGAAACAATATTTCCATATATGAATCTGCCTAAGATGTCTGGGACAGAGTTGCAAAAATAGGCAACTTCTTGCCAAACTTGGTGATTTTTTTGGGCCCCCAGAGATCGCCAAAAAAAATTGCAAGTTTGGTGAATTATTGAAAAATACACGAGTTTTGAAAGTTATTCAGAAAACTCCCGTCAAAAAAAAAAACTATAAAGTAAAGTTTGACTTGCAATTTTGTCATTTTTCACCATCTTTTTGTACAATTTTGAGAGGAGTGTTTAAACATGCTTTAAAGGGGCAAACGTGGACTTTAAACACTCTCAACAATTCTTTTGTGGATTGGGCATCATTTCCATTTATTGCTTTCAGATTCCCAGGTATGTCCCTGCACTTTTAAGATTTGGATTTTCCTTAAAGAGTTTTGCAGCTTTTAATGGTCTAATTTTTTAACAAATGTTCTTTGGTTTGGAAATGTTCTAATTTTTTTGCCTTAGGTTTCATTTATCATCCACCAACATGCCAAAGGCTTTAGATAGATTTTGAAAATATGGGGAACTTTTTAATGGGACTAATCATCAAAAGCCAAATTGCAAGTTTTGTGGGAAGCTTCTGTTTGAACAGATTCACTGTCTAAAATACAACCTTGGAAGAATCCTAGGCTATGAGGTTGACCCTTGTCTAGATGTTACCCTAGAACTTTAGAAGTCCAACGACAAGCTTTTGAAGCTATTGAAGAAAGGGCAAAGAAGGAAGAAAACAAAGCTATGCAGCTTGAAAATGGACACTAGTGGAATAGCAATAACCATGGGCATATTGAGGACAAGAGGTGAGTAAGAAAGGCTCAGTTGATTTGCCTTCCACAAGAACTGTCACCTTCCTCTATTCCTAGAACGGGAGTTGGGGCACAACCTTCAATGAATTCAATTGTTAAAAAAAATGAAAAGGAAGAAGCAGATAGAGTTGTGGGAAAAGGGTTTCTAAATTCTTCGGAAGTGACATATCCTTTAACATTGCCAAGAACAATTCATTCCACCAAGCAATGTGGTATGTTGCTGTTGTTGGGACAAGATATAAGGGCCCTACTTATGAGCAATCGAAGCTTCTATTCGAAGGGCTTCACTATTTAAATTATAACCTTTGAAGAATCCTAGGCCATGAGGTTGAACCCTGTCTAAATGTTACCTTTAGAAGTCCAATGATAGGCTTTTGAAGCTATTCAAGGAGCGAAGAAGAAATAAAAAGTTATGGGGCATGAAATTGCAACTGGTGGAATAGGAAGAACTACAAGAATATCAAGGACAAGAGAGAAGTGAGAAAGGCTCAATGGATTCACCTTCCACAAGAACCACATCACCTTTCTTTATTCCCAAAACAGGAGTTGGGGCACAACCTTCAATCAATTTAGTTGTTTAAAAAAGGAAAAGGAAGAAGCAAATAGAGTCGTGGGTAAGTGTTTCTTATGAAGCGATATACCCTAACATTACCAAGAACAATTCGTTCTACTAGGCAATGTGTTTGTTCTACAAGGCAATGTCAAATGTTGTTGTTGGGCCAAGGTATAAGGGCCCTTCTTATGAGCAATCGAGGGGTCAATCCTTTAAAATGAAAAAACAAATATCAAAACTAGATTGGAGGAGCTAAAAGAATCATGGGAAACCACTAGATGCATAGTTAGGTCTGATGGTTGGACGAATGGGAAAGGCAGGACCCTCCTAAATTTCTTAGTTAATTGTCCTAGGGGCAATGTTACTGAATCTGTCAATGCATTTGCATGTCAAGATGCCACATTGTTATGTGAGTTGTTGGAAGATTTCATCTAGGCTATAGGTGTGCAGCATGTTGTTGAAGTCAAAATAGATAGTGTTGTTAAAGTTTGTGTCAGCTAACAAAATGCTAATGAAAAGGCACCCCACAATGTTTTGGACTACATATGCTACTCATTGCATCGACTTGAAGCAAGGGGATATCAATGAAATTTACATTGTTCAGGAGGTGATCAAATTGGCTAAGAACATCACTAAATTCATACATAATCATGCCTCAATGCTTAGCCTAATGAAGAAATGCATAGGAAATGAAAAGTTGATGCGTCCTACCATCACATGTTCCACTACCAGCTTCATTTCCCTTCAATCCATCCTTACTTGTATGTTGGAGTGGAAGAGAATATTTATTTTTAATGAGTGGTATGCTAATCTATTTAGAAAGGAGCATGAAGGGTAGATGTTGCTAAGCTAGTTTACCAAGATTCTTTTTAAGATGGAGTAGAGGATGTTTGTTCAATTAGGGAACCTCTGGTAAAGATTCTTCACTTGGTTGATGGCAACAAGCCCACAATGGACAACCTGTATGAGGCCACGGGTAAGGGCAAAGTAGCTATAAAATCTTATTATGGGACTAGAGGTGGGGAGGGAGAGCTCAAAAAGATAATGATCTGAGATGTGATTAATGGTAGATGGAATAACATGCTCCATCATCCCATTCATACAACAAGGATCAACCTCAACCCCTCTTTTTCTTACTCTTGTGATTATAATTTTAATGGCGAGATTATGGAAGGATTCTTTGCTCGTGTTCAAAGGTTGGTGCCTAATCCAAATGATAGCATCACCATATGGAGAGAGATGGAAATGTATAGGAGTGAAACCAGATTATTTGGTTTTGAGTCTTGACATGGCATCGAGGGAAGGAAAACTACAACTCCAGGTAAGCAATTTAACTTTAATTACAAGTTTCGATGCATTTTTCTTTTTCTCTTATTGGGTACTTTTTGGAAATGTACAACTTGAGTGGATCTAACGGTTAAGAACATGTGTTTCCTCCTTAGAGGTCATAGGTTCAAATCCGGAGAGGGGTAGGGTATATACACCTCTGTAGACTAAGCAATGAAATCATTACACAAAGGGGGCCCCTTGTCCCACAAACAAGGGCGTCTCATAAAAAATGGATTATTATTTTTTATTATTATATTTTTTTAATTATTTTCTTATTTGTCATACATGTTTGGTGGAGAAATATGGTGGAAAAACACCAAATTTATAGCAAATTGTCGTTTGGTTGTTGAGACAAACTAGTAGTGATTCAAGTTGTGAGTGCAATTAAAGTGTTTGAAAAAAAACACACTCAAAGAAGAATATCGGGTTGGGGTATCAACGCCTAAGTGATATGGCCTTTGTTTATTAAAATCTTCGGTTGTGGATAAACATTTGGAGAAAATAGTGAATGTGGAGGCCATTTGCTTAGATAACATTGACCCAATGACTCGCTGGTTGGTGGGCATTGAGAGGTTTGGTATGAAGTAATCTCCTAGATGGTTAGATGGGGAGACTGAGTAGGGGTGTACAAGGGACCATCGTCCTAAATTGTTACCTGAACTCCCAACAATTTGAAAATCGTAAGGACTCAAACATTCTATCCAAGAGTCTGAATCCACAGCAAAAGATTACAAAAGCACCAAACTACCTTCTTTCCCTAAATGACAATGTTAGGATCTTTTCGCTCCACAAGTTACATTTTATTTATGCATAATCATTCTTATGATAATGATGACGACGACAATGTTACCGTCCATTGAGACCAACATTGGTTTATAGGACCTTAACAAAGAAAAGTTAATTAGTTTGTTTATTATGTTGCTTCTAAGATAAAATAGCTAGCAAAAGATTGCTAAGCTCACTTTGGTTTTCATGGTTGACACATTATAAATATCAGTGGTATTACAAATGTTCTAAAAATGAGTTCTAATCTTTGTGTAGGTTGCCCACTCTAAGAGAAAATGTTTTCATCTTCTACCTTGATAGAATTGCAAACTTTACAAATTCTTTCTTCCCAAGATGTTTTACATCTTATCCACCTTCCAGTTTCACCATGAAACTCATAAGAGTTTGTTCTTATTTTTGCAATGCTTATTTTCTTCTTGAAGCTCGCAACAGTAGAGAGATAATTTTGATCTTCTAACTTAGGGTCATTGACCTCTTTGTAATAAACCAACCTTTTTCTTATTCTCAATCTCATTGTAGTACCATAGTTTTTCTTTAAAGTTAGTTACAACAGTACTATTAATGGTGTTGACATTTTGAAGTAAAACAAGTTAAAAGTGACACAACTTGTCAATGCCTTTATAGTTGGAAATTAAAGTACGGAATGGAAACAGTAGCAAAAAATGGTTCAAAAGGGGACCTTTTGGCCATTGTCAAATAAAGATCTCATTAATTTGGGTGATGGGTTAAAGCAAATTCTTTGATGTTAATGCACCCACAATTTGAAAAATTAAATTCTACCTGGATAACTCTGCTTAAAGTTTATCAAAACTCTATTTGATTCAATCTAATCTAGATGCCCAACCTAATCCAGTCATCATTCATGACTATTTTACCCAGTGAATTACAGCTAACGTTCTGCAAAACCAATAACAGTGGAATATGAAGACTAATTGTTTCGACTAGGACAAGAGCATGTAATATTTAACAAATATTATATGCTCTTCATCCCTATTTCCCACATTGCCCAAGTTTCGCCCTTCTTTTGACAAGAACATACATGTGTAATGAAAAAATTATGCTTTCATCCTTTTTCTAAATTACCAAAACCTACTCTTCTTTGGGTCCTAGTATTTTCATTTGTCTAAACAGAACAACTATGCTGTGGATTCATGAGCAAATTCATACCACTCTGTCATTTATCAAATTTCAAATTAAGTGTTGTGATTAGCACCAGGCTTGGCAGCTGAAGCTCAACTACCCATCAAAGGCTATTATGGACATTGAGTACAGGTATTTATTTCAAAAAGAATGTGTTAAAGCAACCTATTCCAAATTTCGGTCAAATTTTCAGCTGTATCTAAGATAAGCAAGCTATCAAGGTAATTCAGGAAATTTTAAGTTACAGAGCTCTAGTTTCTTCCTCCGCATAAATTCACAATTGAACAATATTTAGAATTATTATGAGGTGATTACCATATCTATAGAGATGCATATATATGTATTAAGATGCATGTGTACATAGTATGTATGCTTGACACCATAATCATAAACAAGGCAAAGGTAAATATGTCATGATAAGGACAGAGACAGCTAATTGCAATTAAACTTTGGAGATGCAAAACATACACACCTGCAATTAGTAGAGAGATGGCACTTGTAATCCTCGCATGCAACTTCACCATCCTCAGACCTCTAGTTCTTAAATCAGATTATTCATAACAGATCTCTGACCAAATCGGTTGAGCAGATAAAAACCCTGTTTACTATCTTCCAATTTATTTAGACAGGGAAATTGGGTATTCCAGATTCTCACCTTAGCTTCAAGTAGATAATACAAATCTGATTTTGATCCTGGAATAACTGATAAGTTTTGCTGTGTTCAACACCTTTTCTTTAAATCATTTATGCAATGTTGGTCTTCTGGAAAAAGTCTCTTCCCCCAACCATTACAGAAGAAATTATCTTTGTTCTCAGACATGCCCATAACTGAAAACAGACATCCATGTGCCACCATAATTGCTTCTGATTGGGAATACATTACTTCAGTTATCCAATCAGGGATTGGAGGATTGATACAGCTAAATAGAGACTATAATCATCGCTTTAATGCAGTATATAACCAAACCAGACCACGACTTTGGATGAATGATGTTATTAATTAATAGAAGAATAGTGATGCATAGATAAAGATGGAAGAAAGGTTTGGATATGGTACAAAACAGGAGCAGCAGCTCCTTTCATCAAATCATCCTTCCAGGATCAGAGGACAAACTGACCAGAGGAAATGTTAGTCAGAAGTTACATAAGTTGCAATAAAAGAATATATACAAGGTGATATGTAATTTCGTAGTATAATATAACTGCAATGATTGTCTTGGGAAGATCTTCGTCATCATCATAGAGAAAAAATGGGGTGAAAGAGTGTTAGTCTTATTTAGGTGGTGATGGTGATATAGTGGCATTTCCAGGATTTCGTATGCCAAGCCATTGAAACCATATTGGTAACCGGTGCCTCCATTCATTAGAACAGGCATTTTGACGCATATTCAATGTGCCATCAAAAAGAAGAGAAGCTTCAAATTGCTCTAGAATACTGACAATCTCCCAGAATTCTGGCCTCTTTTCTGGATTTTGAACCCAACATTTCTCAATTAACTTCTGGATTGCGAACGGGCAATGTTCTGGAAATGTAGGCCTAGCATTCTGTATCATTACAAACAAAAAAATTGATCAGAATATGGGATCAAGTGGACAATGTTTTGGACCTGCAATTGTCATTCACAATCAAAAAGACACAAATCAATAAGAGAGATGGAATCCCTTTCTTCAGATTACTTGTCTAATTTTTTCATAACATGTATAAGAAAGGCCTAATATAAAAGGTAGATTATATTTCTACATAGTTCATCAAAAATCCCTTAGATCCCATTTAGTGTAAACACATTACCACTTTCGTAACCATATAATTATGCTTTTGTACATATCATCATGGCATGCTAGAGATCATATCACCACGAGAGGTTTTCCTTCAAATTTCAAATGCATAATAAGGAACTGAGGAAACAAACCTTATGCACTACGGCAAAAGCAGCTTGGACAGGTGTGATATCTTCATATGGGACTCTACCAGTAATAATTTCCCACAATACAATGCCAAAGCTGTAGACATCAGCCTTCCTGTTGTGTGGCTTGTGGTTGATTACCTCAGGTGCCATCCAGCGATATGTGCCTCGATCTTCATTCAGATAATCACAGTTTATTTCCTCACAAGCAATACCAAAGTCCACAACTTTCAAGCACATATCTCCTGTGAATAGTAGATTCTCTGACTTTAAGTCGCGGTGGATAACCCCTTGTGAGTGCAAATATTCCATACCTCGAGCAATATCCAGAGCTATTGATACAAACTCTTTCGGAGACACAGATCCCGGTTCTCTCTTATGCAAAAAAGACCTCAGAGAACCTCCAGATAAGTATTCTGTAATTACACAGAATACCGGTGGCCTTCTACAGGCTGCCACTAACTGTGTGACAAAAGTTGAGCAGTGTCATAATACTTCACATTTAGTTGTAAACAACACAGCTTATCATCTATCATACATAGTATAGTATATTGGAAGGAAGGGTTTCAAGAAAATCATATTGGAAAGGTACCCTGTGTAAACAATATGCAGGTACATTTTCTCAGCAAATTATAGTTGATTTCATCAGGAACAAATTGTTTGTAGATTGAAAGGAAAGGTTTCGAGAAAATCATATCGGCCGTGCATTCTTTGCAAAAATATGCAGTAGCATTTTAAATTAAATTATAGTTTATTCCAACTGGAACAAATTGTTTGGAAATGAACCTGTATAATAATTTTTTTATTTTATATTATACCATAAAGGTTTTAAGACAATATTTCATAATGGATACTTTTGCCTTAGATTTGGTAAAAAGAGGACCATAGAAACATGGACTAAAAGTTTCAGTCATTGTTTTTCATATAATAAATGCATTATAACTCTGTTCTTGATTAATGTAATCACTTGCGACTTAAGCATTAAGTTCCAAATCAAACTTATTTCTTCTAGGACATTGAACAGGAGCACCCAGAAAAACAGTTTCCATAATAATTCCAGGATATCAACTTTTTGTCTTGCTTTTTGATTAAAAATAAATTATAATACTTCAATTATGTTTTTCTATTGTCAAAATGCCTCCAAAGAGAACTTCCAAAGTGATACTGTAATTTATATTTTTTGATTAAAGAAGTTGTTTTCAATCAGAATATTGTTGAGAATTAATACTATATTCTCTATTCTTCATGAATGTCCACTTTCAAAATAAGACAATGTTTTTCTTCTCGCTTAATACTATTGCTCTCAATCAAAAAAAGTCCATTCGTCTTCCAAATTAATAATTATTAATATTGCTTTTAATAAAAAAAATTAAAAACCAACCTGGACAATGTTCCGGTGATGAAGATGAGACAAGATAGCGACTTCTCTATTGAACTGTTTCTCAAGACGCAATGGCATGTCTTCATTTTCATCACCATCAGGCTGCCTTATGACCTTCACCGCCACAGGTTTCTCATTGTAGATTCCGTGATATAGTCTACTATGTGCCCCAGAAGCAAATCTCTGGCCTACAAAGAGCTTGGATAAGTCCACCATCCAATCCTGAGCTGTTCCTACTGCTGTCATAGATTCTTCTGATTGCTGAATATACTTGGACCATGAAGGTGAATTTTTAAAAGCTTTGCCTATGAAGTCTGGGCTTCTTGATGGTGAAAGGAAACCAAATATAGGAGAAGTAGGAGAAGAGCTGGGTGCTTGTGTCAATATATCTATTAGTTTGCGGCCTCTGGTAGAATATCTGGCCCACTGTGCAGCTTTATTCAATATATTGTCTGATGATTTCCTTTGGGGAGATGAAAACCGTTTGCTTCTTGATCTTGCTTCCTTAAATGTTTCTGGAACCTTTGTTTGAGGTTCAGGTGATGGATATCTCCTACCAAGTGTTCTCTGATTTGAGAAGGAGAATGTTTCAGGAATGGTTGTTTGAGGTCCAGGACTCCCAACAAGTGTTTTCTGCTTTGACAATGAAAATTCTAAGGGCCTGGATCTGGAGGATGGATATCGTGTATCTGATGATCTGGGGGGAGGAGGGGATCCTAGACATAGAGGTGGTTTTAATGACCCGGAGGTTGTTGGCCTCGAATGCGCCTGATGAGCTTCGCGGTCCAACGATGCACGGGATATTGGAAATAAGGAGTTTTTCATAGGTTCCAGCCGATAACATACAGTTGAAGAATACTTTGTTCGCGAAATCCATGAAGAATATTCGCTATTTCCAGGAGATTGTTTATTCTGATTATTTTCTGCCATTTTTGTCAGTTCAGCAAGATGACCCACAGCCAAATCACCTACTTATACACACATGATCATAGCTGTGGATGTGAGTATGCTATACTTATTGATTAAATAACCCAAATTCCCTGAGAAGTGCCCTTGACTACAACCATATCTAATTCAAGTGCCAACTCAAGAATTGTGATTCCCAGGCCAAAGGGGATTATCTACTGCTAGAGTCGCATGAGTACCAGAATAAACTCTGGAAAAATCCACCTTTTTCTACAAAGTAGAAGACAGAAGGCTCACACGAACAACCGATGCATATTTTCAGAGGCATAATCTCCCCCTTCAAGCGACCTCAGCAGAACATGCTCACTTTCTTTAAATTTGCCGTTGGCGATTGGCCACTCATTCTATATGATTCAACCAGTATAAGATCCAATTTCTATTTGCAATACTGTAAATTGGATATGCACGCAGATATGATTATTGAAGTGCGTAGCAGTTTTCCACCAATAAGGTTCAATCTATAAAACCCAATTCCCAATTGCAGCGATCTCACTCCATCTCTGTATATTTACAGGTGAATTAAACCATTAAATGCAATCAGATTTACGCATAAAATCAATTTTCCCCATTTGAACCCCTTTATGCTCCATTAAAACAAAATAGCATTCATACCTGTCAGTTCTACTGCAACATGTTTGGGGTCTGCTGCTACATGTTCCAGTTATAAATCGATGTCGATTCCCACCAGAGATTCAATACAAAAACTGTTAGAAACCCGTGCATGCACTATCCCGCATGAGACGAGGCCACATGTTATAATCCTTACCTTATACCTCGCTATCTACAACATCTGTAGGGGACCCATACTTATATCATATGCAAAATCCCAGCAGATTTTTGCCATATTATTGGCAGATTTCTGATCCACTCACAAATAAAATAACGTTAATAAAAAATTAAATATAGAAAACGTCCATCCCTCCACCACTACTCAGCTCCGCAAGTTGAGATATTCCTGTCCTCTGCCAGTACTTCTCCTCTTCCCCGCCTTAAATCTCGAGATGAGACTGGCGTTGAATGGCCGGAACCAGAGCGCCCTAAATATTGGTTCGTTTGTTTGATTCCCTGGTCACATGTGCCAGGAGCCTCCACATACATAATTGAGACAAATGAATACTACATAGTAAGGTTGACTTTCTTTTAGAATTTTCATAAAAACTGAAAACTCTTTGCTTAGTTGTGAAAATATTTTCATGTGTGGTATGTAGTGTAGGGATAATAATTAAGTGTTTGTTATTGTTTAATAATGTGGCATATTAATTCAGGGGTAAGGGGGCGGTGAGGTTTAATAAGTTGACTTTGGGTGTCGTTTCATATGGTCAAGGGTCATTATGTCTCTTTCACTGTTTTTCATATCACAAGGTTTTAATGAAGTAGGTAGGGCTTGGATGGATGAATCAATGGGTAGGCTCCATAATAAGATCATGGTTATTATTTTTTTTTTTTATTTTTTTTTTTTAATATGACTAAGTTTAATGAAGTAGATAAGATATAGATTGATTATTAAAAAAGGTTTTTTTTATAATAAAATTAGAGTTGTTTTTTTAGTAATTAAATCTGATTTTTATTACACTTTTTGAATTTTAAGAATTAATGTATATTTATATAATACCCCATTGAACTAAGAGTGAGATCACAAGTACCACTCACGGGTGGCAGGTGTCATGGGGATCATATTAAATCTCAAAGAAAAAATGGAAACAACTTTTGTCTAGGGTCTAGGAATATCTAAAAATAACCAAGTTGAGGCCTATGCTCTTCTCCAAGGTATGCTCCTTGCAAAAGAATCCAAAATTAAAAATTGCAGAGATTGAAGTGTCATTATCAAATTGATGGTTACAGGATCAAAACTACCAGATAATAAGCTCACTTTGATCATTGCTCGAATCAACAAGGAGGTTAATATTTTGATCAGGGTCTCATATGTCTAGGTTCTAAAAGATTTTAATTCACAAGCTTACTTGTTAGCTAATGAAGCCACCTCGCTCAATCAAGGGGTCTTAAGAAAAAATGGGGGGCGATTTCAACATTTTAACCCCTGAGAAACTATGGTTTATGAACAACTCAAGCCACATTTTATATGCATTAATTTAAACATGTTCCAACATCTATCATATGAATCTCCAAGTGTAGGAAGGGATATGCAAGGATGCAGCCCCATCTCATTCACATGTAGGAATAAACCATTATCCAGGCTTTTGAATTATCCCTTGTGGTTTCTCGAAGGTGAGGTGGGACAATGAAGTAGTCTAGGGGTGGAATTTGCAACGACACCTAGTGTCTCCTCGATCAAATTCAAACCCACCTAGCAAGAGCTAATCTTGATTTTTGTTTTTGTTTTTTTTTGTTTTTGGAAAATTGGTCTGCAAGCTACAACATTTGGGTGTTTGCAATGGATAATTTTCAAAGGGCTTTGGTTTTTTGTTCATGTTTGGAAATTGGTATCTGGAATTGGATATTGAGTTCTGGCTCTATTACTTTTAGGATTATGGAACATAGTGTCTTCCTTGTGTGTTGGACACAACTTTTGTCAGATTGGTTCTAATTTGACTTTGTCATTGTTAACCTTCTTTATTTTTTGTCCAAAAATCATGGATTACAAGGATGTTCAAGAGATTATGAGAACTCTTCAAAGGCATGAAGAGTCTATCCAATGTAAGAAGAAGAAGAGAGATCACAACTACCATTCGACTTGGAGTATAACGTCGTTTGTGCTCATGCATATTGGTGAATTATTCCTATGTTTAATTACACTACTTGCATTCATGGCATTAAGGAATATGTATTCAAAGCAAAATGTAGAAAAATGGCAACACGAGATCCTTATATAATCTGTTGAACTCAACAATGGTCCATGAAGGGATCCTATTCTAAGGAAGTGAAAAGTATGATGGTAGAGTAGTGTTCCTAGTGGTGAAGCTTGAAGGATCAATTCTCACGTTTGTTGCTTTTTCTTTGTTAGTTGTGCTTTTTCTTTGTTCGCATTACGTTTAGGAAGAGGAAAGGAGGTATCTTTTTCTCCCCATAAATGATAATTAGAAAACTTATATGAAAGGAAATAGCCATGAATCTTATGTCAAGTAGAATAATAACAAAAAATTGTATAATCATATAATGTTATGAAAATTATAGTAATTAAATTAATAGAATGTATGGTTGTAGATAAGGAGGTGGTGGGCTTCATATAGAGAAAAAAAAAAAACGCAATCAACACATCGTACACAATGAATTTGTTTTGTCAACTTAGTTAAAGCAAAAAAAAATATCAATTATATGCAATTTTGGACAACAAGTTTGAAAGATGAACATTTTTGGAGCGAGGTCATATCCTTAATTGAAATAAAACAATAGATAAATAATAATAATAATAATCTAATTTTAAGGTCAAGCCAAACACCAAATTGGTGTATGAGACTGTTGGCGATCGGAAGTCACTCCTGGATTGCTAGCAGGAGCAGAGCCCGAAGCCCATCAGATTTAATGTCACGGTTTGTTTTTTTTAAAGGTGATCAAATGGAGGGAAGCTCAAAACAGCGTCGTATCAACTCGGAAACCAGACCGGGCATGCATGAAAGAGTGAGGTCCTGATAAACTCCAAACAGTGAGTCGTAGTAAAGGCGAGTAGGTGGAAGACTTACGCAAGAAGAGCGTAATGATCTATTACAGACAT
>JASDQU010503211.1:0-36395 GCA_032191745.1 Picea mariana
TGCAATATCTCTGTGCATTTCTTTATTATATCTCCGCTCTCATTTCGTGCCGAAAATAATCCGGATCAACAAGACTACACATATGGTATGGATTGGTAAAACAAATCTCTTACACATCTCAAGGTATTTGGTTGTGATGCCTATTTTCACGTTCCAAAGGAAAACGAGAGTAAGATGGATAAAGACATTGAAATGTGTATCTTTACTGGATATAAAGATGGTCTGGAAGGTTATAAGATTTGGAACCTAGAAATTAATAAGGTAGTGTATATATGAGATGTGGTATTTAGAGAAATCAAATATGTTGTCAAATGGGAAGTCCTACCAAGGGAGGAAGAACCAGATAAAATAGAGTTTGAATTGAAGGATAATGAATCAGACTCTACAAAAGAACAAGAATGATAAGAAGAAGAGACTAATACTCAAGTATTGAGGAGATCAGTTCGGTAAAGAAGGAAACCAAAAAGGTATACTCCACCCAATTTCCGTTCAAATTTTTATTTGTTTATTACTAATGATGATCCTAGAATTTTTAGGGAGGCAGTGGATTCATAGGATGGAAAGTTATGGAAAAAGTCCATGGTGGAAGAGATGAAAGTGTTGGAAAAGAATGAGGCTTGGGATCTAGTGGAGTTTCCAAATGGAAGAAATCCCATTTGCAACAAATGGTTGTTTAAGAAGAAGTTGAATGCAAAAGGAAAAGTGGAGAAATACGAAGCTTGATTAGTAAAAAAAGGTTCTTCCTAGGTAGAGGGAATTGACTTTGGTGAATTTTTTTCTCTAGTTTCCAAGTTTACTTCTATTATATTTATTTTATATTTTGTTTTTTATTTTGATTTTGAAGTATAATAGATGGATGTGAAGAAAACATTCCTACATGGGGATCTGGAAGAATAATTTTACATGAAGAAACCAAAAGGATTTGTTGTGAAGGGAAAGAAAGAGCTAGTATGCAGGCTGAGAAAGTCCTTGTATGGGTTAAAACAATCACCAAGGACATCATATCAAAAATTTTATACTTATATGTTGAGACTTGGCTTCACAAGGAGAAAAGTTGGTTACTGTGTGTATTTCAAATTAATTGAGGATTGTCTTATTTATTTGGTCTTGTATGTGGATGATATGTTGCTGATAGGAAATGATAAGGAGATTATTGAGGATGTGAAAACTTAGTTTTCCTCTAAATTTGACATGAAGGATCTTGGTGCTAAAATATTTATTTTGTGCATGGAAATTAAAAGAGATCGGGCAAACAGGAAAATCTGGTTAAATTAGAGGAAATATATGGAGACAGTATTGCAAAGGTTTAATATGCATGAATTTAAACTGGTCAGGGTTCCTATTCCCGTGGGTGTAAATTTGTTTACATATCAGTGTCCTAAGACACAAGAAGAGGAAGAGGGCATGTCCTATGTTCTGTATGCTAGTGTGGTTGGTAGTTTGATGTATACAATGATCTATACTAGACTAGACATTGCACATGCAATGAGAATTTTGAGTAGGTATATGTTAAAACCAAGGAAGGAGCACTGAACAATAGTAAAGAGGGTTTTCAAGTATTTGTGTGGTACTACTAGTTATGGATTGTTCTACCAAGGAAGACTGGGATTGGATAAATTCTTGGACATACATGGGTTTGTTAATGCAAACTGGGCTGGAGATATGGATCACAAAAGATCTACAAGTGGGTTTGTGTTTAACCTGTTTGGAGGAGAAATCAATTAGATGAGAAAAAGACAGGTTGTAGTGGCACTCTCAACTACAGAAGTTGAATACATGGTAGCCACTCATGAAAGAAAGGAAGCAACATAGTTACAAAGAATGTGTTCAAGTATTGGGTTGGTACATCAAGCTGTAAGGATAGATTGTGACAATCAAAGTGCAATCTTCTTGGCAAAGAACCTGACTTATCATTAAAAGACAAAGAATATTTATGTTTAGTATCTCTTTTTGAGAGACATGGTTGAAGATAAGAAGTTGTTTTTGATGAAGGTGGACACTTTCAAGAATGTTGCAGATTCATTGACAAAATTTGTGAGCACTGAGAAGTTTTCCCGATGTAGAGAAACAATGGACATTTTACATGAATTGTTGACTATGTAATCATATGACCCCCTTATGTGAAAATTAAAAAAGTGGGATATTATTGGGTATGTGTTATATTCTTTTCATGACCAACCCCATGATTTTTTGCATTCGTTTTTAGCGGTTTTTCAGCACACAATTTTTCATTTATGGTTTTCTAATTCTAGTTAAGGAATTAGGGTTGTAGACTAATCCAAATCAATGGATTAGGGGTTTTGGATGCTGTGAGATACTATATATATTGGAATGTAAACAATGAAGATAGATGATAAATAAGAATTAGAGGTTCGGCTCTAAACATGTTGCTAGTTTTCCTGGTTTGGGTTTCCAGGGTAAAATCAATGTGTAATGTGTGTGTGTGCCATTGTATCTTTTCTATTTTTATTACGAATCTATTTGTAGTAATTAACTATACAAGGTTAAATTCTATAAGGTAGTTCAAAAATTCCCCATGAAACATCTTAGAATGATAGCATACTAGCTTACCTCCTTACATCAAAACTTCTCCCATAACATACCCACTTGCATCTATCTCCACTTCGGAGGGCTTCTGAAAGTTAGGAAATGAAAGAACTATTTCTTGACTGATCTTTCGCTTTAGCTCGTCGAAATATTTTTGATTATTATTTCCCCACTGGAAACTCTTACTGCTTGTTGTTATGGCACGAAGTGGTGCATCTACCACTCAAAAAGATGCTATGAAATTTCATAGGTATTGTGCTAACCCAACAAATCTCCTAACTTTAGTGACATTAGTAGGAACTATCCATTTTATGATGGCCTATCTAACATCCCTCTCTTGTGAGCACATGGTATTGACTTATTCTTTGAGGACACTTGCGTGCAAGTGATCAGATTTTAGTATATGGTTGTTTGTTTCTCTTATGGATTCTTATGATGATGTCGATGGATTATGATTTATGTTGTTTTGATATCTATGTATTGACAGGTGTTATTGACGAGTTTTACTTGAGTGTGTAGGACACTTGAAAGATTGAGGATGTCGATGGAATCAATGTACCTCCTTGGAATGTGGATTGAGTCAGGGAGTGGATTGTGTTGGTTTGAGTATTTTAGTTATGCATATGTGACATATGATTGATTATATTATGATGTTGTTTATGGATCATTGACAGTGTTTCGTTGATGGATGCAGGATGACGATTGCTTGCTAATATGATTCACATAAGGAGTAAAGGGGCCATGCACAGAAACCAGATATTGAGGGAGAGGTGTGGAAACATCCCTGTCACAACCTACTAGCACTCCCTCCATGGCTCGCATTGTAGGTTAACAGTTACCTAGTTCGAGATATCCACGATGTTGTGAGGGTAGACTGAAACAGTCGCTCATGAATATTTATAAGGGGGAAGCAATAAGGCAGGGTCCGTATTCCTTAGAAGCCCTTAGTCTCTCACAAGGTTACTCGAATGGAGTGCTAACTCCAGGGGTTGGAAAACTACTAAAACCAGTCAAAGGTGAGTGGCACCCTTGGAGCACGGAGTGCGTCTTGAAGGGCACGTCACAGAATTAAAAATTGAGTCAATGAATCTAGGTGGCCTAGAAAACTTTGAGCGAATGTTAAACCTTGTAAAATCTTGAGCAATGTCGAATTAATTAATTAATTTATTAATCATAATCCCTAAGGGTCTAAGCCTTTGCAAATAAAAATTAATTAATTAAGCCTAAGTCTAAGTTAGTGAGAAGACTAAAGACTAATTTTATAAATTAAATAATGAGGGGATGAAATAAATCAATTTAAGAAATCAATGAAAATAAAATAAATTTAAAGAGTGATTTAATACACATATGTGCAAGTAATTACCAAATTGGAATTTAAGGTAAAAATGGAATAAAGCTAAAGGAATGGGTACGCATATAAAGGAATCTAGAGTCTAGTTAACAATAGTCTAACTAGGGGAAGATTCCTATTTTAACTCAAGTCAGTTTTAGAAAGACGTCAACCATTAATTGGAAATAAAGGGAATAAAGGGACAAATATGAGTGATTTTAGGAGCGCTTTTAGGATGGGTGAGGGAAATTAATTTTTATTAAAATAAAATGTGGATTTAATTGTGCAAATTGGGAAAAAGGTGACAAGTGTATGAGGGAGATAATTCTCAATTATTTTAATTGAACATCGAATTAATTGTGCAAGTATGGGAAAATTCTATAAAACAAATGGCTGAGTTGAGAGATGGATCACAGCAGTTATGGGTAATGTTATGCTACATAAATTTGACTGGTTTTACTTGTGAGAGTTGGGATACCCAGCTTGAGAGAGAGTGGTGGCAATACCTTACAAGGCAAGCTGGGAGCTAGACGATTCTGGTTGTGTGTGTGTGCTCCCTTTGCGGCTCGGGGGGCTAAGGGGGAAGAAGAGTACCCCTAGCGTTGGATGGGAGGTACCGGTGAAGTCTCAGTGGTTAGAAAGCGGATGAAGGAAGGGAACGCCAGTCGCCAAGGATCGTCATCAAGCCTATCTTCGCCGGTCATGGTATTTTCATTTTGAGTTTGCATTGTATTAAGTTTTTATTGTATATATGTTTTTTTAGAATTGCTAACAGTGGTAATGGATTTTTGATATTGGACTGGAAGGCTTCCATGATGATTATGTATTGTAGAAAGAAAATTGTAACGAGTCTGAAATTTTAACTCCAAACTAAATCTTGATTTCTTATTTACTGCTTTCCCTTTTTCAATTTGGGGGTAATTTCTACGTTTTTCTTTGTGTATCTGGATTGCAATTTCTTTAGGGATTTACCTCTGCGATATTGACTGTGTTTTATCCATAACTAGACAACGTTTTTTTAAACTAAACTGCATTTTTCTTGTGCAAATTTCTGGTAGATTTCAACACCCATTCTTCTGGCTATAACTTTTTACCTCTGCTTTTTTTTTATATGCACCAATATTGCCTTGCCTTCATTTCTTTAATGCTTTTGTGTTTGGCACAAGGATATTCTTCGGCAAGTGTGATTTCTCCCTGTTTTTTTCCCTTGTAAACCTTGCACTTTTCTTCATTGTATAAAAATCTCCCAGCATGGGAAGCTCCTGATGAATTTTCTTTGTAAATATCTGCATTTTTAACCAAGGAAGTTTTCCTTTCCTTTGTACTTTCACCCAACAAACTCATCCCACAAACTCCTTTTCCTTGTTAACTAAAGAATGTTTCCTTGCAATGGTGCTTTTAACCAACGAACTCACTCAACCAATACCTATGCATTTTGTTCTTCTAGGCGAATTTCTTAGCATCTCCATTTACTTACCTGTGTTTTTTTTTCTTCTGGGAAAATTTATTAGCATCTCCATTTACTTAACTGTGTTTTTTTTTCTTCCGGGCGAATTTCTTATCATCTCCATTTACTTACATGCGTTTTTTTTCTTCTGGCAAATTGCTTAGCAACTCCATTTACTTACCTGCTTTTTTTTCTTCTTGGCGAATTGCTTAGCAACTCCATTTACTCACCTGCATTTTTCTTTTGGGAGAATTTCTTAGCAAATCCATTTACTTACCCGTGTTTTTTTCTTTCAAGATAATTGATTAGCATCTCCATTTACTTACCTGCATTTTTTTTATTACGGGCAAATTTCTTAACAACTCCATTTACTCACCTGCGTTTTTCTTCTTGGTGAATTTCTCAACTATTTCATCTACTTACCTGCATTTTTGTTGTGTTAACAATTTCCAACATTTGGGGGAATGGCCATGCGATTTACCATGGCATTCTTTACATTTTTGTATGAACACTTTCCCAACATATTGAATCTCCCTGCGTTTTATGCTTCAAATTGCCTAGAATCTTGAATCTCCCTGCGTTTTAACAAGAAGACCCATACCTTTGCGTTGAGTAAGAAAAACACTCGCCTTTTCCTTGTGGTATGCTTACGCTCAGTTTCAGGTGCTCCATTGAGACATTTTTCACTTAATGATCAGACTCCTAGTGGGCTCTCCCTTGGCACCTTACGTTTCAGGTACCACTTGTCATTGATCTCCCCCCTTTCTATAATTTTTGTTTCCCTTCCCAAAAATTTGATTTCTAAAATCCCAACTCATTGATAGATACCCAGTTCCTCTCTTAAGATTCCTCATGTAAGGAGGTTCCCCATTTTAACTTAGTTTTTATCTAAATTTTATTGTCCACCCGACGAGTGTTGATCATCTTAAATCTCTTCTTATTCAAGATAGGGAAGCTAGCATGTGTACCCTGGGGTTCTAATTTATGAGTTGCTAATACAAGAGTTTAATTACTATAAGAATGATTCTTGACCTGGTACGGACCTAACATTGAATTGATATCCTTGATGATAAAAATATCCCCCCTTTCATTTACACCGGTTGTAATTATCCTCATGTATTCCGTTGATTCATCATGTATCACTCGAAATCACTTTGTGCCTTAATGTTCAAATTTGGCCTTAGCATTTATTGTTTAAGGAATCTTGAAATTAGATGGTAAATGCGTCGTATATTGATGTGTTATTATAGATGGTCTCTTGTTGATGGCTAATTGCGTCAACTAATGGGTACATGTTAGTGTAGGAGGGAATCTTGATGGATGTTTCAAAGATGGCTAATCACATTCTTTAATCGATGTATAAATGATGAAGTTATTAGATTATTCACATGCGTTGAATATAATGTTGATGTATGTTTAATTAAGTGATTAGAATACTCTTGCACCATTAACTATGTGAATGTAGAATTGTTTAAGTATTTATATTCTCTTGCGTGATGAAGAACTGGTGGTTATTAGGATGTCTAATCTAGTCGTGAATTTTAGTTTAGGATTGGATAACTAGAGACATCTTGCGCCATTAATAATGCGATGTATGATTGGGTATGTGATAAGATTTCTTTTGCGCCATGGCATAAAACTATTGATTTTTCTTGCGCCTTGAACTTAATGTGATTATATTTCTTGCGACATGAAAATCAAATGGATGATCACTTTTGCACCATGCAAATAAATTGATGATTACTCTTGTGCCATGAATTTAATGTTGATGTATGATTGATTATGTAATTAGCTTACCATGGTGCCATGAAATTAAAATTGATGTATGAATTATTAAGAAATTCGATTTTCTTGCGCCATTAAAATAATTGATGTGATTGGTTTAGAATTTTATACTCATGCGCCATGATTAATTGATAATTTAGATTGATTGGTGATCTATTGGTTTCCGGATTGATTGTATTAGTGGGATTTAGATACCTCCTTGTTCCTCAAAACAATCTCCATCCCTGAGACCTTAAATGGTCAAAATCAATCGGATGAATCTTGGGCTTGAGCATTGCTTATGTGTCCTGGAGGTCCTAACCATGCAGGATAGGTTGGGTGGGTAGTTATTTTAATGCTAAGTGACTTGGTTGATCATTCAATTGTTTATTGCTTCAGTCGATCGTGATGTGTTTATCGTGCCATTGTTAGTTATGATGACATGTTGATTGAGTCGCTGATTATGTGTCAATTTGTGTCTCTTTTAGTTATGTTAATGCAATGCATATGTGTCGTTTCATTTACAATGATGTATGTTTTTATTATGTTGTAACAAATTTAATATCCTAATGCAACAAAAAAAAAAAAATTATCTTGTACTTCGTTTGGTTGACGTAACAGTGGGGCCGTTACATATGGTATCAGAGCAGGTTCAACCCCGTGACTTGGGATCATTACACCTTCCACTGTATTAAACACTGGATTAACAATTTATCACTAATTAAATTGAATTATGTCTTTGCAGGTAATCATGGTTAGATGACGTCGTGGAGGGAGATGACGTTGCGCTAGGGGAGGAGGCGTGATGCCTCCAGTAGCATCCACGCCAGAGGGGTCTAACCCCCAAGGAGAAGAGCAAGTCATTGGACAGGAGAAGATTGGTGTGGGGGATATGGTTCAGTTGATGAGGTCCTTTCATAGGATGTCAGAAGCCTTGATTAACTGACTAGATAGAAATGAGGCCATGGTTCTTATACCCCCTTAGGGTACACATCGCGCTCCAGCTCGAAGTGGCAACATTCATAGAGAACTCGAGATGGTCAAGTTTCCCGAGTTCATGGGTTCCACAGACGACGCAGTTTTCAATGCATGGTTGGAGAACATGGCGATGTTCTTTGCACTTCGCGACTACACCTCCAACATGAAATTCCTCATGGTGGTGTTGGCCCTTGACCAAGTTTTGAGGAACACTTGGTCATATTTGACCGATTTTGGACTTCGACAACTTGTCAAAGATGGAGTGCAATGCGAAGTGGAGATCATGGAAGCTAGACCCCTTTCTTGGGTCCTTTTTGGGTTTTCGGGGATAATGTAATGGGTATGGGATGTCGTCCCATGGGTTTACCCATGTTTAGGCCTATTTTGTAAAGTATAAATAAGTAGCTAGGCAATGTAATAAAGGGGGAGAAGATAAGCTAAGTGCTAGTAAAGGCTTTGTGTATAGTGTGTGACCGAATGTAGAGTTGAGTGCAAGTGTTGGAAGTGCTGAGTGCATGGATTGTAAGAAGGCTATGTGCTAGATCTACTCGGGGAAGTAGGATTTGGCGAGGTGCACGTAGATCTCCTGTCCTATGCGGAGTACAAGCTTGAGCTCTGTGTTGTAACCCGATTGACCAAAGCTAATAAAGAAGAAGAAGACTTTGTGGATGTAGCCCCAGGGTGGGGGTGAACCACGGTAACTCTGTGTGTTGTGCTTGGTGCTTCGACCTAATGTGTTGGTCTCTTTCCATGTGTTATGATTTGATATGATTATGCTATGTGCTTTGATATGATATATTTAGATAGATCCACTTTGCTTTGTGCTTCTTATATGTATGGGTGTAGATCAGACATATATGAAAGTGTTGAGTGCTAAACCTATTTTGTTGTTGCTAAGGGCTAACTTAACCTAGATCTAAGTGAATGTTGCGGTGCTCTGTGCCATCTGCGGAGTGCCATGAGGGTTAAATACTGATGAATGATCTATGCTAAAGTGTTTGCTAAGAGTTAGAATCACAGATCTGTGTCCCAGCTAAGGTTGCAGACACCTAAGTCTTGCAACCACCCCTGCCTCTACCTTGGGTGAGACTTCATCTGCTTTGCAGGTGTTATGAAAAGGACCAATAGTTAGGGTTTTTTTGGTGCATTGTTGAAGCGTTGAACCCTGGGTCTGCCCCTGTTCTAATAAATGGTTCCGTTGTCGGGACTTGAAACTGTGATTTTTGGGAACTGAGGAAGAAGAAACTTTGTGCAAAAGAAAGCTCTGTGCGTAGATATGTTGCCCTAGTGCACAACTTTTTACCCGACCTGTGAAGCTTTGTGCTAGGAATAAGGTCAGATATGAAGAAAGGAAGATCAAATCCAAAGAAAAGAAGCGATATCTGAACGCTCTGTGCTCTAAGAAAAGTAAAAGTGGAAATTTCTGAAAGAAAGAGGTCAGATCTGCAGAAAAGAGGTAACATCTGTAAGCTCTGTGCTCTAATAAAGGTAAGAATAGTCAAAAGTTCTTAGATCTGGAAGCTTTGTGCTCTGTAGAAGTAAGATAAGTGAAATTTTTTGTTTCTAGAGCATGGATCTAGGTATGTTTGATAGATTTTGTCCTAGCTTAAAAACTAGGGAATTAATAGATGAAAGAAAGTTTGATTTGAATAGATCTGATAAGTATAATGATAGATATGTTATACCTATTCATAGAAAGAATGTCTAGACTAACAAATGGATGTAGGATCCTAGAAATAATTTTTTGCAAGTTAGCTATCATGATTCTAGTGTGCAGTACAAAATAGGTTGGGGATCATTTAAAAGAAAGTGAGGATTAATCCTATGTTACAGTTGCAGAAAACCAGGCCATCTAGCTAAGGAATGCCCTGGTAGAAGACCTAGTTGTCTCTATTGAAAAGCTAGGGATCATGAGGTATTGGATTGCCCTAGAATGATCACTAAGCTTGAAAGGATAAATCTGAATCAAGAAGACCATAAGGCAGATCCAAAAAAGGCAGAAACCTAGCAAGAATCAGATAAATTATTAATACAGATGAAAGAAACCCTGAAGGAACATAAAGATGTCTGATTACTAGAGATTTTCAAAGAAAAGGAGCAAGTCAAAGAAAGAATAGGGGACGTCGACATTGATTGTATTCTTGATGAAGAAACACAAGTGAAAATTATGCTAGAAAGTACTTGGGAAACCTTGGGAAGGCCTGCTATGGTTCCTTCACTAGGAAGAATAGGGTTGTTTAAAGGAAAAATGGTAACCCTATGTGGCAGATTTACCCAGTTAGCTATGAGTACCCATGGAGCTTCGACATAGGAAGAGTTCGAAGTAATTAGATTTATTTAGGACCATGCCCCATTTCCAGCTTTCTTAGGCAAGATTTGGATTGAAAAAGACCAGATCCAGAGAAAAGAAGAAAAGGAAGCCCTAGCACAGAAGAAGCAAGACCTCATGGAATTTATGACTAGAAGGATCGCCCACTTAATGGAGGAACAAGAGAATAGATCTCCACTATTGAACACCAGGGACCTGGTTGTTGAAGCTATAAGAGCGTTAGAGGAACCACAGAAGACCAAAATATGTAATCCATATGAGGAAGGAGTATTACCCTTGGATATAAATAAATAACCTCAGCAACGCGAAGTGCGTATGTCAAGAGAATATAAGACTCATAATGGAAAAAGGATGATCGAGATGAATCTTATTGGGAAGAAGGATAGGAAGATAAGTAAGAAGAGAGCTAAGATCGAAAAGTTACAGAAGGTTTCGGAGGAAAATTCGTTGAAGGAAAAACCACAAGAATTGAGCTTCGTCAGGATATCGGAACAACGACATATGCCACTTCGCCAAGGCAAAGTAATATAGCCATTGGAATCCAATATAACCATTCGAATGCCGCTTCGAAAAGATTAGAAAGAATCTATGGCTCACCACTAGACCGTTCGACTGTGCCATAACGGAAAAAACATAAGTTAATGCAGCCTCATACCCGTTGCAAGAAGACCGTTGCTAAGTTTTCCTACTTAGTCCGTCGCGCCACGCACCAAGAATACTTTTTGCTAAGTGAGAATTTGAGCCTGAAACCTGAGATTACTTCACCCTGTGATCATTTCCTTATTCCCATATCATTCACTGTAGTTTCTGAATTCATTTTACATGCGAGCTAGTTGACCCAAGCTTGTATGTCGGACGAGCTCAGCGCTGCTGAGAAAGTAGTTGAAGAAGTTTTGATTGACTTAATGACTGAGAGAGTCATGTCGGAGAGAGGATTATCTACAAGAGTCCAAGCATCGTCAACGAGAGGACCCCAAGCCTCCCCTTCCACTGCTCACGTCGATCCATCCCGGCCGACAGATGAGAAACAGACCAAGCACAAGGATGACATTGCAAATGCCAAGCTTATCCCACACATTCTACCTACTTACTTACCACCTCTAAGCGGTGCCATCAACTGTGATAGTGTACCTCGTGCCTTTGAGTATACTTTGATCACCGCGTACCTTCTGAAAGGGGTGCGCGCAGTTCGTGTTGACCAGGATAAGCTCACAGCACCGAAATTTAGTGATTTTAACCTTGGATATCGTAAGGTTTACAACATGTTGGCCCCGCATAAGTACTTAACCAGGACCAAAGGAAATAATTCTAAGATTGTCCCGCAGTCATGGACCCAGAACCTCATGCAGTCCACACTACTTAATGTAATGAAGATCCTGCACTTTGGCTAACACCGGGAAGTCAACGCATGCGTCAAGTTGCTGCTGTCCTACTACCATGGAGGATACTTATGGTTGGACCACCGCATCACTGTGGATCTGACCTTGATCAATTGGATCACATGCCTTAGTATGCAAGGCCCTGACCCACAAGATTTTTACCCTAGAAAGACCTCAGACTGAGCACTAGCATAGAGGATAAAATAAACTTATGGCGATGTCGAGAAAGGCACGCGAGGCTACAAGGCAGCTTCTATCCAGAGTGGCATAGTGCGCTTTGCCTGTCAGCTAATCGCAAGAAATATAGTTTGCAATAATAGACCAACACAAGTGACTAGATTCATAGTACTGGGTGCAGTACCTTGTAAACCAACTAGAGCTTGATTGTAGAGAAGTGCAAGACCAAGGGTACGAGTTCCACTTTAGTTGGTTGCTCATAATAATTGCTTTCATTGCCTAGGAGCTACCAGAAGGTGCCACTTTTTCGGAGACCGAACCCTTCAAACCACTGGCTGCAAAGTTCTATACGATGTGGTACTCCAGTGACCTGAACAAGCAATGGCAGTCCAATGTCGTATTCCACACTTATTACAACCAATTGAAGAATGAAATCCAGTCTACACCGCGCCTCAACCCAAAACAAATTCATAGGTTTAGACCTTTTATAAAATTCAGCGTGCACTGCCACTTCACCTATATCATAGCATCCACTGATGAGCACAAACAACAGCTCCAGTTGTACTACAAGTTGACGAAAAAAGACTTGGAGCAGATTACCAAGGAATGGTCAGCGAACCTCCTTATTGTAGCGGACCCCGCAGAAATGTCCGACGTGGAAATCCCTGAAGCTATGCTGGATACACCTGGACCAAGCAAGACCAAGAAGGATGATGAAGTTCAAGATATCCATAGAAAATCGACGAAGACTACTTCGATCTCACCTGGCAGGGAGGTGATGGTGAAGAACTAGGTGGCACAGAAGTTGAGCAAAACAAAGGCGAGGTTACTCTGCCTACAGAGGAGGAGGATCCCACTAAGAAAAGGAACATTACCCCACCAAATCCCTCATCCCAAAAGAAAAATAAGGCCACCCAGACTGCGTTTAAGACTACCCTCACATCAGACAACTTCGACTTCTTAATTGTTGCGTTGAATGATGCTTCACTAGAGATCGCAGAAAATCAAGAAGCGATGTAGGAGGAGGTATTCACCCAAATCAAGGGTGAACTTAAAGAAGTGCAACATGCACTCCAGTATATCTGAGCAGTTTCCACTGTGCCCTTGACAATTGGAACAGTAGGAACAGGTGATGAGCCCACTCAATTACACCAGCTCACTGAGAAAGTCGAAGCTCGCCTTCGACGAGCTCAAGAAAACACAACGCAAGCCACCCAGGATTTGACACAAGTATAGAGTGCACTTGTAGAAAAACAGAGTAAGGCAGAACAGGAAAATCTTGCCCTGCAAGCGAAGTGGGATGAGGAAAAAGCACAGTTACAGCAGAGCAAGGACTAGTTGCTAGCAGAGCAACTTGAAGTACAGGAAAGGGTTCACAAATCACTTCGCTCTGTGACGGTCATAGAAGTAAATATTGAAGAACGTGTCCCACAGCAGGTGGCAAAACTTGAATAAGTAATCCAACAAATTCAATAGCGCATCGCAGATCTAGAACTTTGTACTGTGCTTGAGACTCCTCAGGAAATAAGGGATCTAAGGGAGGCAACTACCCGTAGCGTAGTTGGATGATTAAAAACCTTTGCCTTGGAATGCAAGCAACTGAGCACTAGAAGTGCCCAGAGTTATGAGAACCTCACAAAGAATCCAGAGTTGCAAGCATTGGAGGCACAGCTCCAAGAAACAAAACAACACGCAGATATGCTATAGGCATAATTGAAGGCCTTGACCCCAGTTGAAAGAATGAAGAGGTTTGCAGAACAATGCACCACCCAACAACAGGTACACATGCTACAAAGTAAGGTGATGGAAGTCTCCCAATGGCTTCAACCAATCCAAGAAAAGGAATGCCAACTATTCATTGAAGTTGAAATCCATGGAACCGAGCTTGAACATGTTGTCATCACTGCAAAACAATGCCTGGAAGGGCCAATAAACGATGCAGTGATCCAGGAGTTCACTGACCAAGAGGCTATTGCACTGCAGTAGGTAGAACTAGTTTGAGCCAATCTCGAGGCATTCGAGGTGGAATTGATCATACCAGAGTGACTCGGGATGAGTCATAGGTGAGTGTTGGGGGTCTGTTATCCATTGACCAAGTTTTGAGGAGCACTTGGTCATATTTGACCATTTCTCGACTTCGACATCTTGTCAAAGATGGATCGCAACATGAAGTGGAGATCATGGAAGCTAGACCCCTTTCTTGGGTCCTTTTTGGGTTTTGGGGGATAATGTAATGGGTATGGGATGTCGGCCCATGGGTTTACCCATGTTTAGGCCTATTTTATAAAGTATAAATAAGTAGATAGGAAATGTAAGAAAGGGGGAGAAGATAAGCTAAGTGCTAGTAAAGGCTTTGTGTATAGTGTGTGATCGACTTGCAGAGCTGAGTGCAAGTGTTGTAAGTGCTGAGTGCATGGATTGTAAGAAGGCTCTGTGCTAGATCTACTTGGGGAAGGAGGATCTGGTGAGGTGTGCACAGATCTCCTGTCCTAGGCAGAGTACAAGTTTGAGCTATGTGTTGTAACCCGATTGACCAAATATAATAAAGAAGAAGAATACTTTGTGGATGTAGCCCCAGGGTGGGGGTGAACCATGGTAACTCTGTGTGTTGTGCTTGGTGCTTCGACCTAATGTGTTGGTCTCTTTCCATGTGTTGTGCTTTGATATGATTATGCTATGTGATTTTCTATGATATATTTAGATAGATCCACTTTGATTTGTGCTTCTTAGATGTATGGGTGTAGATCTGACATATATGAAAGTGCTGAGTGCTAAACCTATTTTGTTGTTGCTAAGTGCTAACTTAACCTAGATCTAAGTGAATGTTGTGGTGCTCTGTGCCATCTGCGGAGTTCCATGAGGGTTAAATACTGATGAATGATCTATGATAAAGTGTTTGCTAAGAGTTAGAATCACAGATCTATGTCCCAGCTAAGGTTGCAAACACTTGAGTCTTGCAACCACCCTTGCCTCTACCTTGGGTGAGACTTCATCTGTTTCACAGGTGTTGCCAAAAGGGTCGGTAGTTAGGGTTTTGTTGGTGCACTGTTGAAGCATTGAACCCTGGGTCTACCCCTGTGCCAGCATGTGGTATTTCAACTGAAGGGGAGCACTCTTATATGGTGGAAGAAGATCCTACCACGAATGAACATGGTTGTCGAAGACATGTCATGGGAATTGTTAGAGGAGCGGTTCCGGGAGAGGCATTTATCAGAGGAATTCATTGAGCTCCAACTCAATGAGTTCAATGCCTTATGACAGGACTGTCGTATGGTTCTAGAGTATGAGGATCGATTCATGGAGTTTCTTAGGTATGCTTTACATCTGAGCACAGAGAAGTTGAAGGTCAACAAGTTTGTGTTTGGCCTTAACTTCAAAATCAGTGCGAAAGTGAGGATCCTAATGCCATAGACGTTGAACAAATCAGTCTAGAAGGCCCTCATAGCAGAGGAAGAGTTGATCAGAGGGGTCAGGGAAAGACTCCTGCAAGACCGATTGGACAGACGACATCTAGTGCGCAACAACATCATACTCCAACTAGACATCCTTTAGGGTATCGATACATGCCAAGAGGATCAACGTTTGTAACATCACAATGAATGTCTCCTCAGTAGACAAATCCCTACAGAGGACCACAACACCAACAACAATGTTGTTTGTAGTAGCAACAGTTTAGGCTTGTTCAGTAGAACAGACCAAGGTTTCAGGCTGGTAGGCCAGAAGCTTCTACTTCGGGGACCAAGAGTACTGGGCTGAAGACCAGATGTTGGAAATGTGGAGAGACACATTACTAGTGATATTGTCCGGTTGAGAGGGCTAGAGTTGTCGGGCCACTCATACACACTACAATTGGAGATTTGGGCAAGGCCCATCGGATTCATGAAACTATGAATAACCGCCAGGTCGAGCACCAGTCTACTGTGCTCAATATGTCAGGTACCATAGCTGACCAACAATTTAGTATTTTGATAGATCCCGATGCTATAGATAGACTTATTTCTAGTGCAATGCTGAAAATAGTTAAGGTAAAGTCAGTCGAGCAGGATGAGTTTAAGTATGTGGAAATGGCCTCGGGTGGCAAACATAAGGTTGGAGGAATGGTTTCAGACTGTTGCATTGACTTGGGAGATTTTATAATGAATTCCAACCTATATGTTAGGATCTTAGGATATTATGGCATCGTGATAGATATGGACTGGTTGGAATCGCACGATGCGATACTCAACTATAAGACGAAACAGTTGAGCTTGAATGATGATGAGGGACAAATACGAGTGATCGTAGGAAGAAACCAAAGAGTGTCCTTGAGGTTCATTTCCTCCCTACAACTGTAGAAGAGCATGTGCAAAGGATGCAAGTTATACACAATCTTGGAGCTAAATGAACGAGGTGAGGTAGAAGGTTGGAAGACCTTTCGATAGTATGAGAGTTTTCTGATGTGTTTCCAGAAGATTTATTGGATTTTTTGCCCGAAGGAGAATTGGAGTTTAAAATCAACCTGAAACCTGGAACAGAACTGTTAGAAAGAACGCCTTATCAGATGTCAATGCCTGAGTTACAAGAATTGAAAATGAAACTAAAGGAGTTGTTGGATCTGGGACTTATACGTCCAAGTGTGTCTCCTTGGGGTGTGCATGTTATTTTCATATGGAATAAGGATGGGTCATGGAGACTTTGTATTGACTACCATCAATTGAACAAATCAACGATCAAGAACCAGTATCCGTTGCCAAGAATAGACTATTTGTTTGACCAAATGAAGGGTGCGATTGTGTTTTCAAAGATCAAATTGAGATCAGGATATCACTAGTTACAAATCAAAGAGAAAGACATTCCTAATACCACATTCAAGACGAGGTTCAGACATTACAAGTTTATTGTTTTACCATTTGGACTGACAAACTCCCCGGGGGTATTCATGAGCTTGATGAATGGGGTATTATGCGAATACTTGGAAAATTTTGTTCAAGTATTCATCGTTGACATATTGATATATTATCGGATGACGAAAGAACATGATGAACATTTGCACTTGGTACTACATTGTTTACGAGAAAACAATTTATACGGGAAACTATCGAAATGCTCTTTTTATCAATCGAGGATTCATTACTTAGGGCATGTTATCTCTGGCAAAGTCATCATTGTGGATCCAACGAAGGTGATATTATGGAATGTCTTGCGCCGCAAATGTACCAAAAGTATGTATCTTTATGGGTTTAGAAGGATATTACCGATGGTTCATCGAAGGTTTTTCGAAGATAGAAAATCCGATTATGAAATTGCAGAAGAAAAACAAGAAGTTTGTATAGACCATGAAATGCGTGGAAGCATTTTGAAGGCTCAAGGAGATGTTGACGAAAACATTGAAACTAAAAGTCCCTGACATGGACAAGGACTTCTTGGTATACACAGACGCATCCAAGGAGGGCTTATGCAAAGTCTTAATGTAAGATGGTCGAGTGATCGCTTACATCTCAAGGAAATTAAGAAAGCATGAGGAGAACTACGCGATGCATGATTTGGAGTTATTGGCCATTGTGTATGCATTGATATTGTGGAGACACTACCTGATTGGATGAAATTTCGAACTAAAAACGAACCATTGTGGTTTGCAACACATTTTTATGCAAAGTGACTTGAACACGCGACAAAGGCATTGGTCAGAATTGCTTAGTGAATACGATTTTGAGATTACTTACAGAAAAGGAACAATGAACAAAGTGGTAGATGCATTGAGTTGGAGACCATGCATGTTTTTGGTGATACCTCTTCAGACGAATCTTCGAGAAAATATTCTAACTATATAGTTTGACGATGAATGGTATAAAGAGGTTAAGGAAAATATCGAACAAGACACCATGTTGGTACCAAATTTTGAAGGATATACATTGGACAATGATGGATTAATGAGATACAATAACCAGATTTATGTACTTCCTAACGATGAATTGAGAATTTTGATCTTAAATGAAGCTCATAGAGAAGTGTACATGGCTCATCCAGGAGTCACAAAGATGAGGGCACACCTTAAGCCCTTATTCTTCTGGAAAGGAATGAAACAAGATATAGTTAACTACTTGGTGAGGTGTCTAGAATGTTAGCAAGTGAAGGTTGAACATAGACATCCGACAGGATTACTACAACCACATGCTATTCCAGAATTGAAATGGGAGGTCAATTTGATGGAGTTTATTGTGGGATTTCCCTTGATATAAAGGAGGCACGACTCGATTTTCATGATAGTTGACACTTTGATGAAGAGTGCACATTTTATTCCTATGCATATGATGTATCAGGAACCAGAAATAGTTATAGTTTTTATCAATGATATTGTGAGATTACATGGCGTGCCTAAAAGGATCATATCCAATCAAGGATCGGTGTTTCTCGGACAATTTTGGACTAGTTTTCGAGAGGCCTTGGGAACACAACTGAACTTTAGTACAACATATCACCCTAAGATATATGGACAGAAAAAAAGAACGAATCAAATTCTGGAAGATATGTTGCGTATGTACATGATGGACCAACAAAAGCGTTGGGAAGAGTTATTTCCATGGGTAGAGTTTTTATACAACAACAACTATCAAATCACCATTAATATGGCACCATTTTAGTTTCTTTACAGGAGACTGTGTCAGATGCCATTGAGATGGGAAAGAATTGAGGATAGGGTACTGGTAGGACTAGAAGTGATCCAAGAAACGGAAGAAAAAATTCAAACGATAAAACAAAGGATTAAAGAAGCGCAAGATCAATAGAAGAGTTATGTTGATGCGCATTGCGTTGAATGTGATTATGAAGTTGGAGACCAAGTTTTCTTGCGGGTGAAAATGCACAAGAGATCGATTAAGTTTGGAAAGGGTGCTAAACTCTCTCCTAGTTTCATGGGACCTCTCGAAGTTGTGGAAAATAATGGGCCCATGGTCTATCAACTAGCCTTGCCTAATTCTTTGAGGTGTATACACGATGTTTTTCATGTATCTATTTTGAGACATTATGTTAGTGATCCTACACATTTGATTGACGTGAGTTATTTGCAGGTGTCGTATGATGGTTCACTCATGGCGGAGCCAATATGCATTCTGGACCATCTCATTCGACAACTACGATGCCAAACAATTGATCAGGTCAAGTTCCAGTGGGACAATTATAGTCCACACTCAGCTACCTGGGAGGATGCACATGATATGCTCCAATAGTTTCCATATTTATTTGATAGTTATACATATAGATCTTATCAAATGCTTTATTTACTACATTTATATTGTACAACTTCAAGACGAAGTTTAAAACAAGAGGGGGTGTATGTAACATCCCACTCTTACGAGCACATATTATTGACTTATTCGTTGAGGACACTTGCATGCAAGTGATGTGTTTTTAGTATATGGTTGTCTATTTATCTTATGGATTCTTATGATGATGTTGATGGATTATGATTTATGTTGTTTTGATATCTATGTATTGACAAATGTTATTGGTGACTTTCCCCTGAGTGTGTAGGACACTTGATAGATTGAGGATGTCGATGGCATTAATCGACCTCCTTGGACTGTAGATTGAGTTAGGGAATGCATTTCATTGGTTTGATTATTTCAGTTATGCATATGTTACATATGATCGATTATATTATGATGTTGTTTATGGATCATTGACAATGTTTTGTTCATGGATGCAGGCTGACAATTTTTTTCCAATCAGACTCACATAAGGAGTAAAGGGGCCATGCACAAAAACTAGATATTGAGGGAGAGGTGTGGAAGCATTCGTGTCATAGCCTACTAGCACTCCCACCGTCACTTGAATTGTAAGTTAACGATTACCTAGTTCGAGAGATCCACGATGTCATGAGGGCATACTAAGATAGTTACTCACAAATATTTCTAAGGGGTGCACAATAAGGCAATGTCCTTATTTCTTAGAATCCCTTAGTCTCTCACAAGGTCACCTGAATGAAGTGTTGACTCTAGGGGTTGTACAACACCAAAACCAGTCAAAGGTGAGTGGAACCCTTGGAGCACGGATTGCGTCTTGAAGGGCAGGTCACACAATTAAATTTTTTAATCAAATTTGAGTGGCACCCTTGTAGCACAGAGTGCATCGTCCCAGAATTAAAAATTGAGTTAATGAATCTAGGTGGCCTAGAAAACTTTGAGTGAATGTTAAACCTTGTAAAATCTTGAGCACTACCGAATTAATTAATTAATTAAAGGATGAATTTATTAATCATAATCCCTAAGGGTATAAGCCTTTGCAAATAAAAAAATAATAATTAATCCTAAGTCTAAGATAGTGAGAAGACTAAAGACTAATTTTATAAATTAAATAATGAGGGGATGAAATAAATCAATTTAAGAAATCAATGAAAATAAAAAAAATCTAAAGAGTGATTTAATATGCATATGTGCAAGTAATTACCAAATTGGAATTTAAGGTAAAAATGGAATAGAGCTAAAGGAATGGGTACGCATAGAAATGAATCCAGAGTCTAGTTAACAATAGTGTAACTAGGAGAAGATTCCTATTTTAACTCAACTCATTTTTAGAAAGGCGTGAGTCATTAGTTGGAAATAAAGGGAATAAAGGGACAACTAGGAGTGATTTTAGGATGGGTGAGGGAAATTAATTTTTATTAAAATAAAATGTGGATTTAATTGTGCAAATTAGGGAAAGGATGACAAGTGTATGGGGGAGATAATTCTCAATTATTTTAATTGAAAAGCGAATTAATTGTGAAAGTGTGAGAAAATTATATAAAACAAATAGCTCATTTGAGAGATGGATCACATTGGTTATGAGTAATGTTATGCTGCATAAATTTTGACTAGTTTTACTTGTGAGAGTTGGGATACCCAACTTGAGAGAGAGTCGTGGCTCTACCTTGTGAGGCGAGCTAGGAGCTAGAGGATTCGGGTTGTTTGTGCATGGCCCCTTTGCGGCTCGGGGGGCTAAGGGGGAAGAAAAGTACCCCTAGCATTGGTTGGGAGGTACCGATGAAGTCTCAACGGTTAGCAAGCAGACAAAGGAAGGGAATGCCAGTCTCCAAGAATCATCATCAAGCCTATCTTCGCCAATCACAGTATTTTCATTTTGAGTTTGCATTGTATTAAGTTTTTATTGTATATATGTTTTTTTAGAATTGTTGACAGTGGTAATGGATTTCGGATATTGGACTGACAAGCTTCCTTGACGATTATGTATTGTACAAAGGAAATTCTAACGAGTCTAAAATTTTAACTCTGAACTAAATCTTGATTTCTTATTTATTGCTTTCCCTTTTTCAATTTGGGGGTAATTTCTGTGTTTTTTTTGTGTATCTGGATTGCGATTTATTTAGGGGTTTACCTTTGTGCTATTGACTACATTTTATCTATAACTAGACGATGTTTTATTTTAAACCAGACTGTGTTTTTCTTGTGCAAATTTCTGGTAGAATTCAACACCCATTCTCCTGGCGATAACTTTTTACCTCTGCGTTTTTTTTTTATATGCACCAATTTCTCCCTAACTTCATGCCTTGAATTCTTGTGCGTTTGGCACAAGTATATCGTCCAACAAGTGTGATTTTTCCCTGGCTTATTCCTTTGTAAACCCTACGTTTTTTTTCATTGTATAAAAATCGCCCAGCATGGGAAGCTCCTCGTGAATTTTCTTTGTACATCTTTGTGTTTTTAACCAAGGAATTTTTCCTTCCCTTTGTGCTTTCACCCAACAAACTCATTCAGAAAAATACTTTATGTTGTTAACCAAAGAATTTTTCCTTGCGATGGTTCTTTTAACCAACGAACTCACTCAGCGAATACTTGTGCCTTTTTTTCTTCTTGGCAAATTTCTTAGCATCTCCATTTACTTCCCCGTGTTTTTTTTTCTCTTCTGGGCGAATTGATTAGCATATCCATTTACTTACTTGTGTTTTTTTTTTATTTCGGGTGAATTGCTTAGCATCTCCATTTACTTACTTGTGTTTTTTTTTCTTCTGGGAGGATTGCTTAGAAACTCCATTTACTTACCTGCGTTTTTTTTCTTCTGAGCGAATTGCTTAGCAACTCCATTTACTCACCTGTGTTTTTCTTATTGGCGAATTGCTCAGCTATTCCATCTACTTACCTGCATTTTTGTTGTGTTAACACTTGCCAACATTTGGGGGAATGGCCATGTGATTTACCATGTCATTCTTTGTGTTTGTGTATTAACACTTGCCCAACATCTTGAATCTCCCTGCGTTTTATGTTTTGAATTGCACATCATCTTGAATATCCCTACATTTTAACAAGAATACCCATACCTCTACGTTGAGTAAGACAAACCCTCACCTTTACCTTGTGTTATGCTTGCGATCGGTTTTTGGTGCTCCATTGAGACCTTTTTTTCTTAATGATCAGAATCCTAGTTGGCTCTCCCTTGGTTCCTTACGTTTCGGGTACCTCTTGTCATTAATCTCCCCCCCCCCCTTCTATGATTTTTTCTTCCCTTCCCAAAAAATTGATTTCTAAACTCCAAACTCATTGACATATACCCAGCTCCTCTCTTAGGATTCCTCATGTAAGGAGGTTCCCCACTGTAACTTATTTTTTATTTAAAGTTTATTTTCCACTCGGTGAGTGTTGATCATCTTAAATATCTTCTTATTCAAGATAGGGAATCTAGCATGTGTACCTTGAGGTTCTGATTTATGAGTTGATAATACAAGAGTTTAATTACTAGATGAATGATTCTTGACCTGGTATGAACCTGACATTGACTTGATATCCTTGATGATAAAAATAGCCCCCCTTTCATTTACACTGGTTGTAATTATGCTCTTGTATTCCATTAATTCATCATGTATTACTCGAAATCACCTTGCTCCTTAATTTTCAAATTTTTCCTTAGCATTTATTGTTTAAGGAAGCTTGAGATTAGATGGTAAATGCATCGCATATTGATGTGTTATTATAGATGGTCTCTTGATGATGGCTAATTGCATCAACCAGTAGGTACATGTTAGTGTAGGAGGGAATATTAATGGATGTTTCAAAGATGGCTAATCACGTTCTTTAATTGATGTATAAATGATTAAGCTATTATATTATTCATGCGTGTTGAATCTAATGTTGATGTGTGTTTAATTAAGTGATTAGAATACTCTTGTGCCATTAATAATGCGATGTATGATTGGGTATGTGATAAGATTTCTTTTGTGCCATGGAATAAAACTATTGATTTCTCCTATGCTTTGAACTCAAGGTGATTAGATTTCTTGCGACATGAAAATCAAATGGATGATGGCCTTTGCGCCATGCAAATAAATTGATGATTACTGTTGCGCCATGAATTTAATGTTGATGCATGATTAACTATGTAATTATCTTACTCTGGTGCCATGAAATTAAAATTAATGTGCGAATTATAAAGCAATTCGATTTTCTTGTGCCATTAGAATAATTGATGTGATTGGTTTAGAATTTTATTACTCATGCACCATGATCACTTGATAAGTGAGATTAATTGTTGATCTATTTGTTTCCGGCTTGATTTTATTAGTGGGATTTAGATACCTCCTTGTTCCTCATAATAGTCGCCAACCTTGAGAGCTTAAATGGTCAAAATCAATTGGATGAATCCTGGGCTTGAGTGTTGCTTATGTGTCATGGAGGTCCTAACCATGCATGATAGGTTGGGTGGGCATTTATTTTAATTCTCAGTGACGTGGTTGATCATTAAATTGTTTATTACTTTAGTCGATCATGATGTGTTGATTGTGCCATTGTTAGTTATGATGATGCATTGATTCAGTCACTGATTATGTGTCAATTTGTATCGATTTTAGTTATGTTAATGCAATGCATATGTGTCGTTTCAGTTACGATGATGTATGTTGTTATTATGTTGTAACAAATTTAATATCCTAATTGTAATATCCCAATCTTGCACGCCCTTGATGTGACTTATTCTTATGGACACTTGTGTGCAAGTGATCCAGTTCACTATATGATCGACTTATTCGATTATGGAGCATGATGATGTTTGTGGATTTGATGATATCTTATTTGATGATATTTATATCGACATGTGCTATTGACTGGTTTTACTAAGTGTGCATGACTTTGGACGTTTGAGGATTCTAATGGCATCGATGGATCTCCTTGGACTTTGGATCAAGTCAGGGAGTGGACGACTATGGTTTGAATGTTTTGATCTTACATATGTGACATACGACTAGATATTATGATGTTGATTGTTATCGTTGACATGTTTTATTGATGGATGTAGGCTGACGATAGCTTGTTAATCAAACTCACATTTGGAGTAGAGGGGTCACGTACGACAACCAGAGTTATTGAGGGAGAGGTGTGGTAGCAACCCCGCCACAACCTACTAGCACTCCCTCTGTGGCTTGAACTGTAGGTTAATAATTACCTAGTTCGAGAGATCCATGATGTCATGAGGGAAGACTGTGACAGTCGCTCATGATGATTCTAAGAGGTGTGCAATAAGGCAGGGTCCTTATTCCTTAGAGTCCCTTTGTTGGTTAACTCTTTCGTACTCTTCTACTCTATTTGAGTTTATTGACCCACGTTTCATGTCTATTCGAGTTTCCAACAAAGCCTCTAAAACTATCGACTCTCCTAGTAAACCAATAGGCAACACAACACACAAAATGTGCTCCGCAGTCTCACCCAAGATAGCTTTAATGGGTGGTTGTAAGACTCATGTGTTTACATCCTAGGATTGAGTGTAAGACATGAGAAATGTATATTGAACCATTTATTATAACTTGTGAACACAATATACTGTCATTGACGAATAAACGGGAAAGGTAATGACTCATTCATTAAGCATAACGATAGCTACTGAAGACAATAAAGATATGCATGCATTCATCACATAACATAGATGTTATCATGGTTCACCCCCTCTTGGGAAACGTCCACAAATATTTGGCTCTCAGCTCTTTTATTATAGTGTTTCCGCATCTACAACGTCGTTTGTTTACAATCCTCCACA
This sequence comes from Picea mariana, assembly GCA_032191745.1. NCBI lineage: Eukaryota > Viridiplantae > Streptophyta > Pinopsida > Pinales > Pinaceae > Picea > Picea mariana. Next base: position 24,945 of record JASDQU010503211.1, read on the forward strand.
TTTGGGTAAGATCTATATGAGGTGGACTAGATTTCACCAGGCTTCCCAGCCCATGATCTAACCCTCAAGATCTACCCTTCTTCATCCTCTCTAGCTCAACAACTTATAAAAAATAGATCATACAACAAAATATTACATATCACATCCAATCATGCGTAACTAAAACAACAACAACAATAATCAACCTCTCCTATGATACCTAAGTATCTATATTTATACGCTTATGTATCTTCAACCATTACAATACATTACCAAAACACTAACCCTAACTTCGTTAGGTCTTTCCTGCATGCATGCGTCTCATTCTTCCTTCAAGTTGTTGATTTCCTCGTGCATTCTATCTTTCCCAAAAACGCCTTGCTTTTCCGCTTTGGCCTACCTCCAACAGGCCCCCAACACTGACATGTGGCTCGTCCCGAGCCACCTAACCTTTGTGTGTTTCCTTGATCTCCTTGGTGATCGTCTGAAACTTTTCCTTGAGCTCTGTTGCCTGTGTCTACGCCTGTGCAGTCTTCTCCTTGAGTGTGTCCACTATTTGGAATGCAATTTCATCACTGATAAATTCCACACACTCTGCCTAGTTCTGTGCTATATGTTCCTTGGCTTCCTCTGCTTGTGCCAAGACTTCTGCTACCCACTCTTGCAATGGTTCCATTTGAGCCTGACGCTCTTGTTTCTGTGTTTGCGTAGTGGTGAGATCTGCTTGCAATTTCTTCATGTCCTGCGGCCCTTTGACGTGTTCTGTGATTAGCATTGTCTTCTGCCTCTGCTTGAGGTCTTGGCTCACTGCATTGATCCTTTCTTATTCCTTGTCCCACTTTTGGACCAACTGATCCTCCTCTAACTTAGTCCAAAGTTGCAATGTTTTATCAAACAAGTCAGTTGCTATTCTGACCTGCTTCTTTAGCTCCTACAACTGCGTTGTTTCTTCCTACTTCCTTTGCTCCTTTACTGTTGGTGGAGTGGTTGGTGTGAGCTATTCTTGAAGATTCTCTATCTCCTTCTGATATTGATCGATTTCCTACACAGTCTGATCAATCTTTTCAGCTACTGTGATTTCATTCCTCTGCGCGGCCTATGGAATATTCTCGTAAGTTCCCGCCACTTTTTGCTCCAATCCTTTTATGCGCTCCCTTTCCTCCTAGGTATATAAATTAGCCTTCTCATAGAATATTTACAGCGTGTCCCATTTTTCTGTCTTTCAGCGCACTGTGCCTCTATTGGTATTGTTTACAATTCAGTTTTTTTTTTTTATATATACTGTGCAGTGGGTGCTCAACTGTCCTTGTACAGATTCAATCGGCTCCCATTGATCATCCCTCTGAGTTTTACACCTGATAAGTCTTTCAACTGTACAACTACTCCATCTGTGACATATTGTACTTCATATGGTCCTAGCCAGTTCATTCTTAGCTTTTCTGGGTGTTGAAGCGATTTGTTTTCATACATCAGTACTAGATCTCCTTTCTTGAAAATTTTCTTCTTTATGTGTTTATCGTGACAAACTTTGTCCCTTTATTTCTGAACTTGTTGGTGGAATCCTGCTAAGATCCAATCTTCTTCCATGGTCATTAACTAATTCATTCTCTCCTGTACTACACCTCATTCTGTCATTTGTGTAATTGCTGCTACGCGCAAGCTTGGTACTAAAAATTCTAATGGCACCACTGCTTCTTGGCCATAAACCAATTTGAATGGTGTGTTCCCTGTCAAATTTTTGAGCATAGTCCTGTATGCCCATAATATTGTTGGTACTTTGAGGTCCCAGTCGTCTCTGTTGATGTTACAGATCTTTGTCAGCACGTTCTCCGGGATTTTTTTGAATGCTTCCATTGTGCCATTTGCCTGTGGGTGATATGGTGTGCTCTTATGATGATGTACTTCAAACTCTTCAGTCATATCGCTGATGGTGTTGTTTATGAAGTGTGTGCCTTGGTCGCTCATCAAAAATCTTAGGTACCCAAATCTAGTGATCACTTGTTCAAATAAGGAGTGTGTTGTTATTTCTGCATTGCAATCTTTCACTGGTGCGGCTTCCACCCATCTTGTTAGGTACTCCTTCACGGTGATAATGTACCTAGCTCCTATTCTTTTTGCTAGTGGGTTGATTGGTCCCACAAATTCTATTTTCCACTTGTTAAATTCCTGCAATGTTACTTGTGGTCGTAATGGCATCTTGTCCCTTTTGTTGGGTTTTCCTACTCTTTGACAAACATCGCATCTTTGACAATACTCCTTCGAGTCTCTATGAATCGTTGGCCACCATAGTCCTGCACGCAATACCTTCTATGCGATAGCTTTGCCTGCATAATTCCCTCCTGCTATTCCCTCATGGGCTTTTGTTAAGACTCTTGGTATTCTGTTCTATAACACATACCTTCGAAAGATGCTATCTGTGCCCATTTTGTATAGGTGTCCTGCAATCAGTTGATAGTCAACAACGCGAACTACTAGGTCTTCCTTCTGCACGGTGTTATATTCTTGCGTCACAATACATGTGCTCAAGTACTAAATGATAACTGCAAAGTATTTGTCAGTGATCTGGACTGAGAATAAATGTGCATGTGGAAATTTGTCTTCTAAATTCGTAGGTTCTTCTCCATTTGTGACCATTGATAGGTGGTCAGGTCCTACATTCAATTTTCCCGGCTTAACTATTACGTCAAAGTCAAATTCTTGAAATAGTAGTAACCAGCGACAGATTCTCTCCCCCAACACTGGCTTGTTGACTAGGTATTTTAGGGCTGAGTGATCTGTGAACATCTTAAAGTGTTTCCCCAATAAGTAATTTCTGAACTTTTGCAGTGCGTAGACCATAGATAAGCCTTCCCTTTCCATAGTGTTATAGTTCTTCTTCGATTCTGACAACTTTCTACTCGCAAATGCTATTGGGTGATCCAAGTCTCTCGCTCCTGGCTATGCCAATATAGCTCCAAGCGCTATGGTTGATGCATCTAAATGGACATGAAATGTCTTCTCCCAGTCTGAAAATACTAATATTGGTGCAGTGACCATATTTTCCTTCAGGGTATCCAGACTGTGTTGGCATTCATCATTCCACTGAAACTTCGTATCCTTTCTTAACAATTTTTCCATTGGTGCAGTAATCTGCGCATATCCTTTGATAAATTTCTTGTAGTATTCTATGTGTCCCAATGTTTCTCTGAGTCGATGGATTGTTTTTGGTGGTGGTAAGTTAACAATTACTACAATCTTTATAGGATCTAGGAGTAAACCTTGTTTGCATACTATATGGCCCAATAGTATCCCAAACGATGTTCTGAATATTAATTTCTTTATGTTCAGTGATATCTAGCATTGTCTACATCTTTCCAACATTATCCGTAAGACTTCTACATGTTCTTTCAACAAACTGTAGACTGTCCAATCATCCAAGTATACTTTGAGAAACTGGTGGATGAATTCCTTAAACACAACAATGACTACTCTGGAAAATATTGTTGGTGCATTCTTCAGTCCAAACAACATGACTCTGTACTGATAAGATCTCCATTCTGTCGCAAACGTGGTATTGTATCTGTCTTATTGTGCTATCTTGATATGATGGTATCCTGAGAATCCATCAGTGAATGAATAAGCTTCATGTTCTCATACGTTTTCTAACACTTCATCTGTGAAAGGTGTAGGGAATGGGGCATGTGGGCATGCATTGTTCAACTTCCTCAAGTTGGTGCATATCCTTATCCCTCCTTGTTTATTGTCCTGTACTACCATTGGGATTATCCACTCTGATTCTTCGACCAGTTCTATGATGCCAACTTCGAGCATCCTATCGATATCGGCCTTGACCTTTTGCTTATATATTGGGTTTAGTATATATGGTCGTTGTCTGATCGATATTGCTTTAGGTATGAGTGGTATCTTCATCTCTCCTAACTCTTTGGATATACCCTTCATCTATGTAAATGTTGTGGGAAACAAGTCGTTGTATTTGAGCAATAACTCTATTATACTTTCCATTGTTTGCTCATCCCAGTAATCTCCAATGCTAGCCATCTTGGGATTCTCGATTGTCCCAATGTTGAATTTATTTACTTTGATCGGCACGGAAATGAATTCTGATTCTATGGGTGGACCTTTCACATATCTTTCTCCTTCTGCTTCTTCAATCTAAATATCGCGTAGATCATATTCATCCGGTGCTTCCTCTTGTACATGGTAACATGACAATAGTTCCTTAACTGTTTGTCTGTTCCATTGTTGTTATTCTTTGATAAGTTCTACTTCTGGTTCTTTGATGAATATCACTCCTCTTATCTTTTTAATAGTGGCATCTATGTTGGGGTTCTCATGCTAGAATGAGAAAGTGACTGTAAAGTTCTATTGCAATGTCGTCTAGGTCATAGTTCCCTTACGCAATTCCTGGTCTATATACCAGTTCGCTGGTATGCCCTCTAGGGTGTGTATAAAATGATGAGGCCATTCCTCTGGGGGTGTCATTTTCCACAGTGTTCTACACTCCTCCAAATGTTCCGCGAGTACCCCTTTTCCATCGTACTTATGTGTTGTTTTTCTATTCTGCATCGAACCTTATGCATAGTAACCACTTACATTGGTACCAATATGTGATTGTCTCTTTGTGTGTGCCCCACCATCTTGCAGGTGTGGCCTTGAGTGCTAGATAAAGTGCTAACAGTCTTTGGTTCTCTAAGACTTCACTTCATACTATGTCAAAAATGTTTCCAAATCATTGATTCTGTGGAAACTGGGTGGTTCTCTATTTTCTGTGCCTACCCATCTTACTGCGCGGTCTATTCTTACACATATTCTCGTTGATACTTCGTGTAGCCTTTGTTTCCAGTTCTCTAAATCGGTATTTGATTCGGTTGCACATGAAGTAATGCTCCGCCAACTGAGTATCCCATCTGCAGTTGGGTTCACGTTATCCTCATCGCGTGCAGTTGCTCTGTACAACTGGTTTATTTCCTCTAAGTCTAGGCAAGTAGGTTCTACAAACCTCTCCCCTTCTGATGGATCCAATGGAACGATGACCCTGTATTCTCTTGACTCAAATGTCATTTTCATGGTCTTCAAGTTGATTATGGCGTGGTTTTCAAACGCCCAATCCAGGCCAAGAAATGTTGTGTAAGGTGTTGTGTCGTCCACTATTTCAATGACTTCAAAATTTGCTTTAGTGCACACTCCGTCTAGGTTTACTGTCACTCCTTTCAATCTACCAATTGGTAGGACTCTGTGTTGGTTTGCCAGTTTCAATTGAACATGTGAATATCCTAACATGGGCTCTCCCATGCATTTCCATGTCTTCTTTGGTAATACATTAAATTCAAATCCTAGATCCAGTATGATGTCTCCCATATTGAAATCTCCAATATTGACATTCAGTCTAAATTCCCTACTTGTTCTTCTTCTTGTGTGTAGGTGATTGACTATTTTTGGTTCTAGTTTTCCTTCCATCTTGATGCTACATTTTTATAGTATTGTTTGCAATATTTTTACAGATGATGGATCACTTAATACTTTTACACATGATTGCAAAAAGCCTTTGATTGTACTTACTTGTCCCATGGATTGCAATTCGTTGGTATGATCCAATAACAGAGGCATTATGTATTCTAGTGCTTCCTTTCTTTGTTGTGCAGTTGAGGTCGACGCCATGTCTTCCTTATAAAATTCTTGTTTGGATTCCTTAAATATTTCCTTCTTGTTCCATGCGTCGAACTATTTCTTTGGTTCGGTGTTCTTCTTTACCCATTGATTTTGTACTGGTTCTTGTCGAGCTATGTCATTTCCTATTTTCGCTCCTCCATGGGTAACTATGTTGATATTCCATCCCACATCCCTTGCTTCAGCTGAAATCCACTGAACATTCTGATTGTTTGGGTTCCTCTTTTCCTGGATATTTAATAGTAGTGTTGGAGACTCTTCTATGTCATGATCTGATGCGTGACAATACATACAAGTCACTGGTGGAAGCAAACATTCTCTTGCATAATGTACCGGTTGTTGACAATTATGACACACCACTGGTCCTCTACCTCGTCCAAAACCTCCTATTTCTCCTCCTCCACCTCTATAGCCTGCTCGATCTCCTCTCGACGCATTATATTGAGGTGCGTGATTATACTGCAAAGTATTGTATTGAGGTTGTGCTGCATTGTATTGTGGTTGCGCGTTATTGTATGGTTTTTGCACAGTGTTGTATGGAGTTGGAACTGGATTAAATTGTGGTACGGCTTGCCCAATCATCATTTCTTCCTGCACTCTATATGTGTCGGATGTCCTTTCTTGCATCAACTCCATAGTTCTACAATATTTGTCATCATGGCCCACTAACTTGCAAAAGGTGTAGTATGAATTCTTTGGGACTGTCTGGTATTTCTGCATCATTAAGAAGTGATAGGGGTCGTGACTTGGTTTATTACAGACTTCACACCATGGTCCTCCAGTGGGTAATGGGTTCAACATTCCTACTACCATATAGTGCGTGAATGTTGGGAATTCATTCTTGTGGTGTCCTTTCGTCCTGCATGTAGTACACCAAACGACTTCTTGTTTATCCTTATTCTTTTTCTGGTTGAGTTGGAATGTTAAATTCTTCAAATCCTCTTTTAGTTCTTCAATAGTTGGATCTATCTGTTGATACTGATTTTCTTCCATTTGCAAGGCTGCCTGCAGAGTCTCTTCCTGCATCTGGAACTTCTGTTGTCGCAATGGATATTTTAAGTGTGGGAGTAGTGAATTAAAAAAAAAAGTGTTGATGTTGCATATCGGTTATGAGGTATTTTAACTTTCGCTTCAGTCACTTGAATCATTGATCAATCTCCCATACAGACTCTCCAGGTTTATTTCAGATTTCTATCATTTCCTTCATGTATTGATCCTCTGATCTTAGCTTCTGGAACTCGTTTATCAGTAACTTCTTAATTTCGGTCATTGTCCTTGTCGTCCCAAGAGCATTGTTTGCATCTAAACTCATGTACCAGTCTAATGCGCGGTCTCTTAGCGTAATCGCTAACTAAGAAAACTTGGTATCTTCATCAGTGACATGTTTTGCTTCCCAGATCTTTTTGCAAATGAACAAGTGTTTTGCAGGGTCTTCTATTGCTTCTCCTCGAAATTATGATAACCTGATGGTGGGATCGTGTCCTGCCATTCTGAATGTCGAACTACTACCTCCACGCGGTGTAGATACCTGACTAGTGCTGCCTAAACTGGCTCCTCCAGTTGTTTTTCCTTGTGTATATGTACTTTCTGTTGTTGGACTTCTTCTGAAATTCAGCTGTCTAAACGGTGGTGTTCTCTTTGGTGTATTAGTCGCACATGGGTTTATGGGTTCCACACTAAAATTAACATGGATAGGATTGCTACCTTCTCTTCCTGCTCTTGGACCCCTCATCTTCCTTTCATATGTTGTGCGCAGGATTTCCTCAATCTTCTCCATAGCCCGAATATCCTCTACCTCTTCCTCATCACTCGCCAAGCCTTCCCTCGCAGCTACGACTCTCTTCTTCGTATTCACCTTGTATTGGTAGGGTACTCTGCTATGTGTCTTTCCATTTGTATCCAAGATCCACCAAATTTGGTCGTCATCCATCATGATCGGGTCCAAGGGTTCCTCCTTATTTTCCTTATCCTTTCCTCCTTCCATTTCTCCTCTTCCTTTCAGTGCTTCCCCCCTTCCCCCATGCACGTAGGGAAGTTTATCTGTGTGACTTCATAGTCATTACACCTTTGTTATATAGTAGTATCTTAATATAAGTATACAACGATCGAGTGTACCTTCCTCGAGGTCCACACAAAAACTCTTGCTCTGTTGCATTGTACGACTTCACTGTGTCGACTGCAAACTCTGTGATAAAACCTGTCACAATACTATCAAGCCAACACTCTACTGAGCGGGTGAATTTGTTGTTCACCTGCTGTAACTGCTCAATATGTATTGGGGTCCACTCTAACTGTCGAATCTAGTTCGTTGCGTAGTTATCCTTCAAACTTAGTATCCACTCTTGCAACAACTATGGGAAATCACAGAAAAAAACTTCATGTAAATCAGTAAACACATATTTCTCAAGATATTTCAAGGGTGTTATTATAGGGTTTCTGTTATCTTTCTGTGCAAACTCCAGCTCTTTGGTTCTTAGCCAAGTTTTGATGTCTTCTTTTGTGGGATTCAACCGTCTCAAAATTCTCTTCTAATGGATCATTTCTCTCTACCCTAATATTTTCTTGATTTTCCTCCAGCGGGTCTTCAACATATCTCATCTACTCAACCCTCTCTTGTTCCTACCAACGACAACATAACCATTTGTTGGCTAAATCTTTCTTACTCTTCTACTCTATCTGATTTTATTGACCCAGGGTTCATGTCTATTCGGGTTTCCAACAATGCCTCTAAAACTATCGGCCCTCTTGGTAAACCAGCAGGCAACACAACACATGGAATGCGCTGCGCAGTCTCACTCGAGATAGCTTTAATGGGTGGTTGTAATACTCATGTGTTTACATCCTATGATTAAGTGTGAGATATGAGAACTATATATTGAACCATTTATTATAACTTGTGAATAGAGTATACTGTCATTGACAAATAAACAGGAAAGGTAACGATTCATTCATTAAGCATAACGATAGCTACTGAAGACAACAAAGATATGCATTCATTCATCACATAACACAGATTTTACCGTGGTTGACCCCCTCCTGGGCTACGTCCACAAAGATTTGGCTCTCAGCTCTTTTATTATAATATTTCCGCATCTGCAACGTCGTTCGCTTACAATCCTCCACAATTGGGTAAGATCTATATGAGGCAGACTAGATTGCACCAAGATCCCCAGATTGCGATCTAACCCTCAAGATATACCCTCCTTCGTCCTCTCTATCTCAACAACTTATACAAAATAGATTGTACAACAAAATATTACATATCGCATCCACTCATGCGTAACTAAAACAACAACAAAAATAATCAACCTCTCCTATGATACCTAAGTATCTATATTTATACACTTCTGGCTCTTCATCCATTACAATACATTACCAAAACCCTAACCCTAACTTCGTTAGGTCTTCCCTACATGCATGCGTGTTGTTCTTCCTTCCATTTGTCACTTTCCTCGTGCAAGCTTTCTTTCCCAAAAACGCCTTGATTTTCCACTTTGGTCTGCCTCCAACACCCTTAGTCTCCCACAAGGTCACCTGATGGAGTATTGACTCCATGGGTTTGAATTCTACCAAAATTAGTCAAAAGGTGAGTGGCACCCTTGGAGCACGTAGTGCGTCTTGAAGGGCATGTCGCGCAAATAAAACATGAATGCAAGCGAGTGGCATCCTTGGAGCATGTAGTGCGTCTTGAAGGGCACGTTGCGATTTTAACTCTGGCAAATTAATAAGCCTAGTACCTAGAAAACTATGCCTCCTTAGGACCTAGTCGACCTTAAAATGAATGATGGTACAAGTAAAGTTTAATAACAAATTTTCCCTTAAAAACTGTCGCCAAGCCTAGTGAATTTAAAACCTAGGTCTAAGTAGAACATGTGAACAAAAAAAAACTAAATGGACATTTAACAAGAAGGGGGTAAAGAAAATTCAAACATTAATAATTAAAGTAAAATTTTAATGACAGATAAATTATTAAAAGGGTAAATTGTTGTTTATGTTTAAACTTGTTAATTATGAACTTAGATAAAAAGGGGAACTTAAAGAAAAGGGGAAACTTAAACGAAAAGAGGAATGTCTAACTTAGTAGGGAATCTAACCTTTGGAACTTTCTATTTGTGAAATCAACTAGGCTTTAAGTAAGGCGTCAATCATTTAAGAAATGTAAGGGAATAAAGGGACATCGAGGTGTGTTTTTAGGAACGCTTTTAGGTGGTTGAGGGAAATAGGCAAAATTGAATTAATTAATTAATTAATTTCTAGTGAAACAAAGGGATCAGGTGACATGTGTACGGGGGAGGTTTATCCTAATTAAATTAATAAAAATAATCTAATAAGGGTTTGGAAAAAGAACCACTAAGAAAAATCTATGAAAATGATGGTGGAGGAGGAGTATGGATCACGTCTGGTAGGCGTAAGGTTACGATGCCAACATTTTGACTGATTTTTCTTGTGGGAGTTGGGATGCCCAACTCGATTAGAGAGTGGTAGCTCGACCTTGCGAGGTGAGATCGGAGCTAGATTTTTTTGGTTCATGTGTGTGGCCCCTTTGCGGTTCAGGGGGCTTAGGGAGGAGAAGAGTACCCCTAGAGTTGGTTGAGAGGTACCGGTTAGGTCTCAATGATTAGCAAGTGAGAGAGAGGAGGACCTCCAACAACCGAAGAACATCAACAAGCCAACGTCGGTTACGATAATTATGTTAAAGATGTTAATTGTATTAAGATTAAATTTTACACCCCCGAGGTGTAGGAAAGTTGGTGACTGAGTATGTTGTTAAGGCACTCTGTGATGTTAAAGTCACTGATTCGAAACCTGCGGGGACAAAATATCCATCCATGTTAAGGGTTGGTGTGGCTCAGGCCGGGTGCAATCCTCAGGTGATTTTGACGGTTTAGATTCCCCCAAGTCACGGTTTCTTAGCCACATGTTAGTTCCACATGTCACGGACAAACTAACAAAAAAAAAAAAGATTAAATTTTACACTGGTATGGTTATTGCATTCGGATAAAAATTTCATTGCATTGAGTTTCTTGCCTATGTATTCTGATAGAGGAAAGGAAGCCTATTCTATATGTATATATATCCACATGGGACGTTTTATTGTGTTGGTGTTAGAATTGGATTTCATCTCAACTTGGTCGTGTAAATTCTGTACATTGTACATTGTAAGTTTGTATGCGCACTGATAATAATCTTGGGTGACAGTAATTTTTGTTCATAGCATGTGGATGTTGTCTTCTAATCTATTTCAGACTGAAATGAAATCTAGTAATTCTTTTAATCTCTCCTTAGAAGTTTTTGTTGTTTTTATGCGCTATGGTTTTCCTCAGACCCTTATGGAGCAGCAACACGCTAGGTTAGCCTAGTTTAACCCGCTCCTTGGTGAACTGTTTGGGTTTTTTAAAAGGGAAAAATGACCCTTGTGGGTTGAGTTAGAGTGATCCGAGGTCTGCGCCCTATTATTTTTCCTGGGTCTCATGGTTTAGAGGTGGGATTACTTAGTTTTATTTTCTGTGCTTCGATGTTTATTTTTGACAGGATCTATACCCTTCTTGCTCACCAAAAATTTCATTCACCTTTCCCTGCGTTTTGCAAGTTGTTTCACAACAACCTTCTCCTTGAACCTCTACATGATGAATTTCTTTGTTGCGTTTATTCTATTTTCTTCGCAATTTTGTGCCATTACCCAACGATTTTTCCTACGATCTAATCTTGCATTCTCCCAACCTCTTCCACCTTAATTCCTGAGTCAGTTTGTTAGGTATGCGCTATATCCTTCCTCTGAACATCAGCCCCCTTTTCCTCTGCGTA
>JASDQU010503212.1:0-12043 GCA_032191745.1 Picea mariana
AAATACAAATCAAACCCAAAGACCAGCACAAAATGACATTCATTTGTCCATGGGGTACATTCGCATATCGTAAGATTCCCTTTGGTCTCAAAAATGCTGGAGCGACCTTTCAGCGAGCCATGTCTTTTGCTTTCCATGATCTCAAGCATATAATTGAGGCCTATTTAGATGATTTATCATCTCTCTCTCGCAAGAGAACAGATTATCCCACACACCTCTGAATTATCTTTGAGCGATGTCGCTACTTTTAGATTCGCTTGAATCCAAACAAGTGCATCTTTTGCGTAACATCAGGACATTTTTTAGGTTTCATAGTGTAAAAAATAGGGATCATGGTCAATCCTCTCAAGGTTGAGTCAATAATTCAGTTGCCTCCCCCGCACACAATCCTTCAACTTCAGAGTCTACAGGGCAAGGCAAATTTTTTAAGGTGTTTCATTGCTAACTATGCTGAAATCACAAAGGGCTTTATGCGCTTACTAAAGAAAGACATTTCTTTTTGTTGGGACGATGTCGCTCAACGCTCTTTCGAAGCATTGAAACATGCCCTCACAATTTCCCCTCTGCTTCAGCCACCTAACTATGACAAGGATTTATTATTATACCTGGCTGCTTCAGAGTCAACCATCGGCATGGTCTTAGTTCAGAAAGATGATTTGTTCTCAGAATATGTGCTCTATTACCTGAGCCAAGGCCTATTTGGACTGGAACTCAATTATTCTCATATTGAAAAACTTGCATTGGCAGTAGTCCATGCTGTTCAACGGTTCCATCAATATGTTCTTTTTCACAAGACCACCGTCATTTCCATTGTGAATCTGTTTCAATACATGTTGACACGATGGGTAATAGGCAGAAATATCAGTAGATGGATAGTTGTCCTCTAGGAATTTGACTTAGATTTCATTTTAGCGAAATCCAAAAAGTCATTGGTCTTCGCAGAACTTATTTTAGAACTTCTTCTTGAGTTAGGTGATGTTATTCCTGAAGAGTCACCTATTAGAGGAGATATGTTTTTGATCACATCTTCGGATCCCTGGTATGGAGATATACTTATCTATCTCTAGACTTTGAAGTTCCCCACCTTGGATTCTCGTGATGAGCGTCGTCGTATACACCATCAGGCCAAGAATTATCTCATACTCGATGATATGTTGTATTGAAGAGGTGTAGACTACATCCTGCGTCGATGTCTCACTCACGAAGAAGTAGTTATTGTGCTTAATGATTACCATACCAGAGCATGTGGCGGTCATTTGTCTGGGTTGGAAACAACCCAAAAGATTTTATGAGCAAGTTACTTCTGGCCGACACTAATCAAATATTGTATCGAATCGGTCATGAAGTGCCACCAGTGTAAGATATTCTCTCGGAAGTTGAGGGCACATCCCGCTCCCATGTTTCCTATCATCACAGTTGGTCCCTTCACCAAGTGGGGGATTGATTACACTACATGTAACCCTCCTTCAACAAGGGGGCACCGTTATATCATTGTAGCCGTAGAATACTTCACGAAGTGGGTCAAAGCTATGCCAATGTTTAAAGATGATGGAGAGATTGTGGCTCTCTTTTTATTCAACCATATAATAGCAGGGTTCAGCGTCCCAAGAGAGATTGTCACTGACCATGGTAGTCACTTTCAGAACCAGATGATGACCAAATTAACATCAAAGCTTGGGTTGTGGCAAGAACATTCGTCACCCTACTACCCCCAAGCAAATGGTCAGGTGGAAGCTGTAAATAAATCTCTTAAGACAATCCTCAAGCGAACGATCAACTCAGCCAAGTCAAATTTGCATTTGATGTTATACTCGCATTATGGGCTTACCAAACGTCTGTTAAAACTGCAACCAGTTTCACACCTTTTCAACTCGTTTACGAGCCAGAAATAGTCTTTCCTATCCAATGTCAGATCCCGTCCCTAAAATTGGTAGTATAGCTACTTCCAGACACTTCTGCACTTGAAGAATGATTATTATATGTTGAGTGGTTCAATGAGCAACGTTGTGATGCAGCCCTAGCCAACGAGGCTCACAAACATAAATTCAAGTGTCAGTATGATTAGTCCATTCATCCTCGTATTTTCTTTGAAGGCAAGCTTGTCCTGGTCTATGACTAGGATAAGGACCCCCTGGGGGCAGGAAAATTCAAACCCATGTGGTTCAGACCTTTCATCATAAAAGAGGTTCTAAAAAAGGGCGCTTATCATTTGGTCAACTTTGAGGGAAATGCTTTTGCAGAGCCTAGAAATGGGCTCTACCTCAAGAAGTATTACTCATAGGTAGGTCACCTTGGGTAACTTTTTGTAACATATGTATAGTCTTTGTACTATTACTTTTTAGTTTCTTTTAGTATTATGGACGTGTCATTTTTGATGTTATCTTTTGTCACTATGGCAGATGTCAAGTGAATCAGAGGTGTTCATTGGATACGCAGATGGTGCTAGCTAGCACACTCGGAGGCTTGCCTCTGAAGCTTGGGTAATTTTTACACCTCGAGGCTAGTTATTATCTTCCGAAGGTATATGCTTAGGTGACACCCAAAACAATGTCGCCGAGTATAATGCAGTTATTGAGTTGCTTCGTGACACCCTGTCATTTGGTATCTCTCATCTCCGGGTCCATTTAGATGCTCAGCTGGTTGTGTCTCAGTTAAATAGAGTCTACCGTGTTCATGATCTGACTTTACACCGATGATTCCTTAGGGTATGTCTCTTAGAATGAAGCTTTGATTATATTACATATTTTCATGTTTCTAGGAGATTAAACCAAATTACAGATACTCTAGCTAATCAAATTTTAGACTAGCATCTCGCTCACATATAAAAAGACATACACATAAACATGTAAATACATTTTTAAAGGCAAATATGATCCATAAAACACAAAAAGACATAAAAATCCATATATAATATCATAATCATCATAGTACATAGGTGGATGCAAGCGCCTCAAAAGTATGACCAGTAATGAGTCATGGGGATTATGCCCTCAAAAAACATAATGGGTCTTCTTTTAAGCTCTTTTCAGACCCTCTAAACATGAAAAGATTGCTGAGCGATCTTGTGGTCTTTCACGTTCGTTAAAATTAAATTTGAAGTCACGTCTGTCCAATGGTAATTTACCCCTTTTTCGGTCCAGACGGTCAACTATACGAACAAAGGTGTACTCTAAGAAACTTTAGTTCTATAGAAGAGTACTCTCAGGTATTATTTTAACCCTTTTTCGGGCTTGAGGGACTAAATGTACGAAAAAGGAACCCCCACAGAGTCCATAGTTAAGCTCTTTTCAGACTCCCTAAAATTGAAAAGATTGTCGAGTGACCTTATTCTTTCACACTCGTTAAAATGGTCCAGAAGAACATTTCTGATGGAGTCCATAGTTAATCCTTTTTTAGACTCCTTAAAAATGAAAAAATGGCTGAGTGATCTTGTCTTTATCACACTCGTTAAAATGGTTTTGAATATATGTCTTTTTGGTGCTAGTTTACCCCTTTTTCGAATCGACTAGACTACCTTCGAAAAAGGTACCCCAGTGGAGTCTCCTTTTACATTTTTCATGAAAAACCACTGAACTTACCTTTTCTGGGCTCGTTAAACTCACATTGAAGGATGTTATTATTGTGTGTTTGATTAATCGCATTTGCATACTCGCGTCTTTGGCTTAATGCCGGTTCCATGTTGCTCTCAATTGAACCATCTAAAGCATGCCTTATACGCAATCCCTGTAGCACTTTGCCTCTGTGTCTTGACACCTTTGGCCCCTGGAGGATTTTTCCTGAGTGTCCTTACTTTGAACATCAGTCTTGTCCCCGTGCCTTGAAATTGTATGTTTTCAACACTCGTTCCTTCTTTGTAATGCAACATTCTTTTATTCTTCTTCCAAAATTATTGAAAAAGGCAAAAAAAAATCAAATATACCCCAAAAAGAGGAAGGTAAAAGTATTTTATTTATTGGCAGCATAATGAGTCTCCCTTGGATAAATCACATCTGTCCATTTGTTTGTCAAACTCCAGGATTTAATATGACCTTAGGAAGCTGTTTCTCGCTACATAGAGCTGTGTCTTCCTCCATTTGGTTATTCTTCCAAACATATGGAGAGTTTGCGTCGCCTCCTACCTCATAAACTTATGTTAATGCCATGCTTCCTGAGTCTCATCATTTGTCGTGCTATTGTCCAAGGGAAGTTTTTACTAAGCCCGAGTCGGCCCCTCTACAGTTTGTCTCTTGCCCTCATGCCCGACCATCCTGAATGTTCAATTGAGTCTTTGTTCGAAATTAATGAAGCCTTCAATTTGATCATCAAGATTCTCTAGTCCATGACCAACATGCCGTCGAAGACCTCTAGGTAGTGAAGTTGTACACTCATATTACACTCCTACCCTAGTTTTGAAGATTTTGAAGTTGTTGCCTGAGATCTGAAGACCTCATCTCCAGCCATCAGGCCTTATCAACTTCTAAGAAGATGGATTCTCTACACATATATCTTTTTGATTTCGAGATGTAGCTCCGCTATGTATTGTTCACGGCTACACTTTATATAGTTATATGACATGGATCTACAGTGTATTCGATTGTTAGCCATGATTTTATTTTATACCGAGCATGGGTATTCCCGCCTCAGTGAGACAATTATTATTTTGCAGATGACACCTCCCAATCTCTGGTCCCTGGGCTCACTTTTTCGACACATTGGTGAAGATTGTTAATGTATTTCGGCCATCATATGCTCTTCTGATCTCACACATTATGGGGCATCTGTTATAACCCTAATTTGCATCAGACATGCTTACCTGGCATTAGGCCATCTTAGATTCCTTCTTTGCCAAAACACTATTGAACAACTCTTCTTAAAAACCCCTTTTATAAAGGTCCACGCACCCTGCTCCATTACTGCATGCGTGTACATGCTAGCTGACCCAAGACAACCTGCGTGTACCTACAAAAGAACGAAAAAAGGAAAGTTGCTAACGGAACACACAACTTTGGGTAAGTTAACTGAACCTTTCAGCGATGCATGGCCGTAAGTTCAACCAAATAACTAGCTTCTTCTAGCCTATAAAAGAAGGGTTAGGGGTCCTATTTGGAAGAGGAGAATCATAGTAAAGAAACTATACCCAATTGCACATTCCCTTTGTCCCAACCTTTAGCCATCCTTGTACAAAGAGAAATATAGAGAAAAGAAGTTGGAGGGCAGTTGAAGAGGAGCCCAGGACTAGGTTCGTGCAGTAGTGGCCGGCTTCATCATTGTAAGGTGATTTGTTGAAGTTAATAATAAAGAAGTACTTTTCCCATCCCACCATATGAGGTTTTCATGGTTTATTGCATACATGTTGATTGAATCTCTAACCCATTAATCTGTAGATCAAATGCATGTGAAGTTCTTTGTTTGTCTTGTGTGAATGCAGGTCAGCCTTAGAAGGAGAGTTGCAGTCAAAGAGCGATCAAGCATGAAGAAGGATCAATATCAAATGCCTGAAATAAGGTATGCTCACTTGATCTTCTTAACTACGTATTTGCTTAAGAATAATGGGGATTAGGTCCGGGATGATGGTAGAAAGTAGGAATCTTTAGGTCTTTTCTACCTGCATGATAAAACCCTAAGTTCTAGTCCATAGAGCGATTTCCCACTCACAACAATTTTCCACAGTCTGGAGGAAACAAATTTCCCCTAGGACACCCAAAAATGTCAAGAAGTAGAGGGAAACAAGAAAAGGGATGCGATTCTTTCTAGAATGAGGTATTTCATACTCAATATATAGATTTGTACATGTTTCCATTTCTTGTTTGAATTGTATTTTTTAGTTTCTTATTTCAAAATTATAAAAGAAAAAGTTTCCTCTATATATATAGGGTTTATTTTTTTTATTTTTAAATTTAAAACAGGAAATTTATTGTACACATATAGGGACATGTCAATGAGAAACTGAAAGAGAAAATGAATTCTATATTGGGGGTAGAAGAAGTGAAGAAAATATAAGGTATGGACTTTTCCATGCTTTCCAAATACATGGAAGAATGATCTACTAAAGGAATTGAAGAAATCCAACCAAAGCAACCCCGTCAAAGGGAATTGATTGATTCCCCATAAACTCCTGGATCATGCAAAAGATCAAGGACAAAATCAATCACAATAACCTATAAGAATGTGGAATAGGGAGAAGACACATCCAATTTCCTAGCCACTCCCGAGACACATATTTCTTCCACCACCAGTACATGTTATGAATCTTGCATTGGTAGATACAAAACCGAGGTAGAATATGATGTTGTCTCTAGGAATACTAGAATGACAGATGCCGAGAAATTGTTCATGCATAGATTGAAGGAAGCATTCCTTCAACACTTCAAAGAGCATCTACATCTCCCATTATTGAAGATAACCATTCACCTTCAAAAAGAAGTTATCCATGACATGGAGACTAAATTTGGGATAGGTTGGTCACTAAAGAAGATAAAAAAACAAATGACTCAAAATTGAAAGAGATTTCATTGCAACGAAACGAAAAGATAAAATAAATTCCTCCCGAGCTAAGGAACAAAATAATTCCAATTGATGTGAGTGTGAAATTATGGAAAGAGATCGTGAAAGCATATGATAGAGAGGATGCATGAAGGAAGTCCAGTGAGGAGAGCACACATGTATTTGAATTTGGTCATAAGATTATTTCAAATTCATTAAACGATTTTTATGTTTTACTGGTGCATAATTAAATTGAATTAGTGTATGTTTCAGGACAAGGCCTCAAAGGCCAAGCTTTCCAAATTTCATGCCACACATCACAGTGACCAAACAGGTTTAGAAGCCTTAATATGCAAATTTATAAGTATATTTAATATATGAAATGATATATATATTTTTAATTTGGTACAAAAATGTAAATGATTGGATATTAATTAATTTAAATAGTCCATCTGCCATGTTTTCACAAGAGCAAAAATATGGCCATTATCCATCACAATTAGAATTTGAAATGATGCAAGACAAAAAGTGGTCCAATTTTGTTATCTGAATGGAGAATAAGGTATCATTAGTTGACTTTTAATAAATTAGTTGGATATTGTTATGTTAACATGCAAATTTGAATTTCTTGTGTTGAGTTGTTTATTTATGTGTATATTGAGTTCTTTTGTGCTCCCATCAGTCATAACACCCTTATAAATCACCAACCTTTCACTACGATCAAGTCCTTATAAATCAATATCCAATCATGGATTTATGAAGTCCTTTGCCAAAAACCCTAGGCCTAAGGAGAAATGCAAGACCATGTAATACATAACTCTTAAACAACAAAGCATATCTCTACTGCAGCTTGACAAAGCATAGCGAGTACCTCTAGAGTGCAAGGAAAGAGTATAGCAAGCCACCAATAAAAAGACAAAAGTATAGTGAGCCTCCAAGAACAAGACACAAGTCATAGAGAGCTCCAAGGACAAGACACAAGCCATAGAAAACCTCCAAGGACAAGACACAAGTCATATCGAGCCTCCAAGGACAAGACACATGTCATAGTAAGTCTCCAATGAGCATGAAAAAGACATAACAAACCCTAGAAGGAGCAAGAATAGCTGTAGTGAAATTCCCAAGACAACTGTAGAGCAAAACCAAGTGTGCAAGTGAAAGAGAAATATGTCACAATCATTGAAGGAGCTCATATATATAGATCTCCAACATGATTTTACATTATGTCTAACTTGCACTTCACATAACCAATGTCTAGCTTGGGTTTTTCTTCACAACTTTATAACTTTTACTTGGCTTCTTACATCATAGGAAAGGTTTTCCTTGGCCAACACTTCAAGGCATCACATCCACTCCACAAAGAGGATTTTCCCATCATTACTTAGGTGTTATACCATCACTCTAAACCAAGAGGACGACCTTATCATTGTCTAGGTGTTATATCATCACTCCAATCTAGGAGGACCACCTTATCATCATCTATGGTGTTATAACATCACTCCAATATAGGAGGACCACCATATAGTTATCTAGGTGTTATAACATCACGCCAATCTGGAGGACCACCTATCCTCAACTCCACTTTGGAGGACCATGGTGTTATAACATCACTCCACCCAGAGGACCACCATATCATTATATAGGTGTTATAAGACCACTCCAATCTAGGAGGACCACCTATCATCAACTCTAGTAAGGAGGACCATGGTGTTATAACATCACTCCATACAGAGGACCACCATATCATCATCTGGGTGTTATAATGTCACTCCAATCCAGGAGGACCATGGTGTCATAACATCACTCCATTTAGAGGACCACCATATCATCATCTGGGTGTTATAACATCACTCTGATCCAACATGACCATCCTATGTCTACTCAACTGGCCTCATCACATGCACATTAACTAGCCTAATCGATGGTTTTATAACATCAGTCCATCCGTAGGACCACCATATTATCATCCGGGTTTTATAACATCACTCCAATCTAGGATGACCATCCTATGGCTACTCAGCTAGCCTCATCATGTACACGTTAGCCAACATACTAGATTTTTGGTATGTGTGAACCCATACCATCTTGGACATGTATTGCACAATGAGGGGTAGATAATACCTTAGGAAATCACTTCGAGCCGTAGCTTAGGTCATGGTATAACCTTTAACAATGTGAGAGTGTCTCAAGTGAACTCATCTCAGTATGTCGAGATATCCACAACAAGGATCTCTCCATCAGTCTGTTGACTTGCCCAATCTTAGGGACAATCACAACATTCCTTCCCAATGTCAATCACATAGAGCTTATATAGCTTGTAGTGCAATGTACATTGGAGAGTGTAGTTAGCCTTGTTGTGTCCTTTTTCTTCATGAACTTATCCTTGTAGCTCTTGAAATGTATCATTAAAGTCCTCATCTTTTAATATTCCTCTTTTTATTGATCATGAAAGGATTTGTGTGTGTTGGTGCAATTATATGTATAATATATAACCAATCATAAATTAATCAACTGAGATTCATAATCAATAGAGTTGCTACACTATATGTGTCAGAAACATGTAATCTAATCTATCATCACTTATTATAGTGGAGCCTAAATCACTGTCAAACATAAACTCGGTTTTTCCCAAGCACTAATCACAATCTTTGATCCAGAAAAACACACTAATCACTAATCACTAAAGACAGTTCAGATCTAGACAAACACACCATTCTTGGTTGAGTAGATATTCATCCCTTCAAAATACTTGACACATCATTTAATTTCTTTAAGAAGCCTTTGTCCTTTCGCTTCATGGGGAAATTTTCACCCTTATGAAGCATTGACATTCTTCAATGTAATGTAAGTCCTAAAAATAAACCAAACATAGTCACAATGTTTAGTATTATATCTATGTGACACCATTTATTACATATATAGAATGTACACCAGGTGTTTGTAAGAATTCATAAACAATAGCTAAGGTAACTAGGTGCATATTCAACCTAGGTAGATGTGTCACATCTATGCTATCATAATTCTTGTTGGGCCCTACGTTTTTGGGATAAGGAATTGCGTAAGTTTTGACTGAGAAGGAGTTGTGCAAGTTTCATCAGAGGCATAGAGAAAGAGCAACAAAAAGCAGTTGCGAAAGTTAGCACAATGACAACTAAGCAACAAATGGTTGCAACAGAACAAGAAAGTGTCCCATTCGAGAAGGAAGACACAACCCAACTTATATATAGGGATGGACATAATTGTAAAAGGGTGGGTTGGGTTAGTCAGGTAGTTGTTGATGATTGTTGTAATTCGAGTAAAGTCAAGTCTTGAGTCTGTGTTGAGTCTCAGTATTGACACTTCTATTACCCTATATTATCTATGTTTGAGTCAATTTTACCTATGATATGTGTATCTAATTGACTATTTCCTCCATAAATACAATTAATGACCTTGCTCATGTGTATAGAGAGGTAACTTATGGTTAAGGCATGATTTGTTTAGTTTTGTTGAGTTAATTCGATTAAAATGCTTGATTTTGTATAATCCTAATTGTTTGACTCCTATGCAGTCTATTCCGGTACCTTAGCATTCTGGTACCCAAAGAAGTTTTGATCCAGTACTGTCTGTTGTGCTATTCCGGTACCAGCCTGAGCTATTCCAGTACCAATACACTACGCCTATTCTGGTACCAGCCTGTGTGTATTCTGGTACCAATTGCTATTTCCAAAAATTGTTTAGTGGATGAGTTTGCTATTGGATATTCCAAGAAATCAGTTGGATTGAAGTCTCCAAATTGGTTTTGAGAGAATTCATCACTCATTCACTTCATCTCATGAGGATGAAGTCAATCCATAAATATTCGATATGAATTTCCAATTGTAATATTTTTAAAATTGTTTAATAATTATCCTTATCTCTTGATAGTAATGGTTCACCTTCTTTATAAGGGATGTTGTATAGGAGATAGGATACACAAAAGATACGTATGAATGTATTGAAGCAAGTCAAATTATGCATATTGTTTGGATGTATGAGATGATGAGTTGTTGATTCAATTTACAAGCTGAAGGAGTACAAATAAGCAGTTGTGCAATTTCTAGGTATGATTAGAATGTCTTAGCCTGTTATCGTTTTAGAGGTACCTTGTTGGTTCGGCAAGGGCCCACCATCCCAACTAAGGTAAACCTACCTGTATATTCTTTGTGTGATTGTTTGAATATTTAACAGTTCTGTTTTGTTAATAATTTTAAATGCATTTTAAATATTAAACACATAATTGCTTGATTTTGAATCAGTGTGCACAATTAGTTTCCTTTCTATTTCTGTAGGGTAACATTTAATTGTTTGATGTATGGGAAAGTTAAGAAAATGTTATTTTGAGTTTGTGATTGTAGTGTTCTCAGTAGGTATAAGAACCAGAGGACTTTATCTCTCATTTTCATGTTCCATAATGAAGCCTCTCAATTATATTGACTGTTTTTTGTACTACATAGGCTTGATTAAACAAAATTGAGTTATGATTTGAATTTTGTTTAAGAGTGACTGGAGTTAATTGTTAATTACTGTTTTGATTCCTACAGGAAACAAGATCTTTAGTTCATCTCTCTAATTCATAAGCTTGGAATGAACACACTTGTTACCTAAGAAATAAATTTTAGATCACATGCTTGTTGGATTCAGTTTATGAGTTTTGTTTTCTGATTTTTAAGTTGTATTTGAACCAGATTTCCTTAATGGTTTTTGATTGGTTTTATGGATGACCTAAGGGTAGAGAGAAGATGGTAATACATGCGGGAAGAGCCCATGCATCCACTTTAGTGGGGTTGCTCCAAGGTTAGGTTGTCCTCTCTTCTTTTGATGCAAGTGTGTTTTTATTTATGCAAATTTAGTTTTGTTTATGATGAGCTAACTTGTGTGAACCAATAACCTGGTGATAGCAGGGTCCCAGTAACGCAAGGAGTCCAATTTTGGTGTGTTTTATTTTTGAAAATAGTTTTAAAATTTAGAACTTTGACAGTAAATCATTTTTGGGGTGCTGTAAGAACCCTTGAGTACTAATTTGTGTTGCAAGACAGGGATCATCAACCAGCTAGAGTAATTAAAGGATGATCAAGAGCTTGAAGAATGTTCCTTGAATAAATTTCTCACATTCTAGTAGTAGTTGGGATATCTGCCTCTCAAGAAGAGCATATCTTGATAGCAGTCAAGAATCTAGTTGTCTCTCCATAGGAAGATTTGGAGGTCCCGTCAGATTCCTCTTGTCAATTTGTTGAGGAGAATAAAGAATCATGGATAGAATTCAATGGAGAGAAACCAATCGAACCTAAGATTGAGGAGTCCTTAGCATGCCTCTCAGTAGATCCTGTATGTACTCCAAATACCAATCATATTGAAGAGGATAATCTGCATAGCATGGTAGAGGAGGACATTCAGTGTGACCTAAACAAAGAAGAGAAACAAGAATATAGTGATCCTATTGAAATATGGTTTCAATTAGTTATTAGGTCACACCACTCTTTTATTTATTGCTTGATCTCATCATCAAAGAAGCTGGTCCTTCATACTCTGGTATGCATTAAAATTTATCTTTTAAACCTGA